>CALYLW010000047.1:3956077-3991015 GCA_944989445.1 Ampullaceana balthica
AAAAAACAAGTTAACATTCAAGGAGCGGAAAATGAAGGTTACAAAAATAATTAAATTGATTTAAAACAGAAACAAATTATATTTTAATGTATTGTTGGGAACATACTCAATCTTATGTTGGATTGATAGAGCTACACGCTCGTTTATGTTGGTGTGATATAACTACACGCTCGTTTATGTTGGTAGTAATATGAGATTCTCATTAGTGATAGCAAGTCTTTATCTTTCAGACGATTCCTGTGTGAGGTTTTGTTAAAGGTCAAAACATAAAACATCTTCTCTTACATATATATCTGCCTCTAAACATGCTAAATGTTTGAGCTGCAATTAGAGGAAGATGGAGCATTTATTGGGAATAACACGAGTTTTTGAGGCTCTACAGCATCGTACTTTACCTTCAGTATCATATTACACAACACCACAGTATCAGTATCATATTACACAACACCACAGTATCAGTATCATATTACACAACAACATAGTATCAGTATCATATTACACAACACCATAGTATCATTATCATATTACAAAACATCACAGTATCAGTATCATATTAGACAACACCACAGTATTAGGACAATATTACACTACACCACAGCATCAGTATCATATTACACAACACCACAGTATCAGTATCATATTACACAACACCACAGTATCAGTATCATATTACACAACACCGCAGTGTCAGTATCATATTACACACCATCACAGTATCAGCATCATATTACACAACACCACAGTTCAGTACCATATTACACAACACCACAGTATCAGTATCATATTACACAACACCACAGTATCAGTATCATATTACACAACACCACAGTATCAGTATGATATTACACAACACCACAGTATCAGTTTCATATTACACAACACCACAGTATCAGTATCATATTACACAACACCACAGTATCAGTATCATATTACACAACACCACTTTTCACTCTATCTGAAATTTTATTTGTGTAGTTTCCAAGGCAATTTTTAGTGGACCACGAAACAGCTCCAAATTTCTCTTTAATAATAGTTCAATAACTAATACAAATAAAACAAATGGCTTGTGATAGTGTGACACACACACCTTACACCATGACACCACAATGAGTGGAGTGTGAATTACCAAGTGGCTGGTGTTTGTATGATACACACACATTACACCACAATGAGTGGAGTGTGAATTACCAAGTGGCTGGAGTTTGTATGATACACACACATTACACCACAATGAGTGGAGTGTGAATTACCAAGTGGCTGGTGTTTGTATGATACACACACATTACACCACAATGAGTGGAGTGTGAATTACCAAGTGGCTGGTGTTTGTATGATACACACATGTTACACCACAATGAGTGTTTGTGAATTACCAAGTGGCTGGTGTTTGTATGATACACACACATCTTATACATACATTGTAATTAACATTATTTTCACAATTGATATACATAGTCCAGCTATACGAGAGGAGAATAAATCGTTTAGTCTGCATCCATCTTGCAATAATCAGACACAATAATTGGTTTCAACATTACATCGACCTTCAAACAATTTGATGTTATCATTATTTTCATTGTTACATGGAAATTATAGCAATCTGATGTTATAATTAATTTTATACACAACTTTACGAAACTTTAGAATAGTTTTGAAAGTTTTATTAACTATAACATGTAAATCTTTCTGCCTTTTCCTCCATCCTATAATTCTACCTAATAGGCACGTCCGCCTTACTTCATTACGTATTCCTTTGTTAGTTATCTGTAGTTAGTTATATTTGTACATACTGTAGTAGGTAATACATTTTTTACATTTAAATATATATCTTTACTTTATGTTCACTTGTGTACTAGTTTATAAATATAGATTTAATTTATTGTTTCAATTTCACAATTCATTAGTGTATTATCTATTTTATCTGCACTTCTAAGGACCGGTTTTACTGTCTTAAACTTATATTTTTGTGCAGCACCGAGAAGCGGAGATTAAAGTATAATTTTCATTGCGAGCTTTTTTTTTATAAGTGTCTAATTTGATCATTTTTTGAAAAATTATAAACTTAGAGTTAAGTATGTATTCATATGGACGAAAAACGTTAAGTTTGATTTGCATTACTGGGGAATCTTAATAATTCTTGACATTGTATTCCTCATTAAGGAATCGAATTCAAGTGGCGTGCACTTGGTGAAACTAGACAAGCAGTTTAATTGACAGACACAATGCTATAGTCCCAGTTACTGTATTATTGTTAGAAATGACAACATTTTAACATCAATATAATAATAAACTAGTTTTCCTAAATTTATGTGATTTCGTTTTATAAACCTCAAATTTGTTCTCTAAATTTATATCGTAAAGCATTCTTCTAAATTACAATCGAATAAACATTACAGCAACATAAATTGTTAATAGAATCTCATTGCATTGTACATAATATTTTAATAAATATCTTTTAATAAATACCTTTTTTAATATTCACGTATTATTTTACTGAAGTGAGATATAATTAAGCTCACATTAAATACATCAATATTGGTGCTTTGTGATGCGGGGACTTAGTGGAAAAATAAAAATAATTTTCAAGTACATTCAATACAATTACACAAGATCCTTTACTAAAAAATTTTTTTTTACAAACCTTAAATAATGCTAAGTTATAAATATATAAAGTTAAAATAATAACACATTTATGATTCGTTATATCTATCTATCTATTTATCCATTCATCAATCTCTCTCTCTCTATATATATATATTTATATATATATATATATATATATATATATATATATATTTCTCCTAAACGATCATGTGCAAATGAGCATGACGAATGCCCCTCGCTGGTGACGAAAAATCCCAGATGGCAAGCGTGGTGGGATGAAAAGAAAAAAAAATTGTGTGTGTGTGTAGGGGGGGGGGTGGGTGGCAACAAAACTTCAGCGTTCACTTGCCGTTCAGTCACATCTTTCCTTCACAGAATAACATATGATTCGTAGTGTAGTGGTTATCACGTCCTCCTTGCACGTGGAAAATCCTGGGCGGGAAAAAACACATTTTAATTTTTTTTAAATAATGTTTGTTTCTGCCCGTTCTTTCCCTCCTTTTTCCAACATGACTAAGGCTGTTAAACGATAATCGGATTTGAAAGTGACAATCGGTGTTAAATTTCCCAAACCGATAATCGAATTTGATTCTGCCGGATTTCTGAAGTGAAATCCAACCGGAGCCGAAGCCGAATTTATAAAAATTGCCGGATTCCAGATTTTCCGGAGCCAGTGTTATAATTAATATATATTTATTGCAAACCTGGTAAGCCGGATTTTGCCGGATTTATGAAGCAAATTTCTACCGGAGCCGGATTTGTAAATATGGCCAGATTCCGGATTTGCCGGAGCCGCTGGCGAAATCCGGTACACCCTTAATTTCTGTGATGTCAGCAATAAAACGATAATCAGTTTAAAATCGGAGTTACATAATGTAAAACTAACCCTCACTAGTGTCGGCCAATCACAGTTTATGTTTAAGGGATGATAGTAATAAATGGTGGTGAGGGGGGCGGGTAACAACCTCAGTGCCCATGTCTCCACGTTCACTCGATATTTTTTTCATTACTTTGTGCTGCTGTTTTTGTCCGTACTCTAATGGTAAAGACAAGATCTTTTGTTGTTATATTCAAAACTGGCGTTAATGAGTATGGCCACTTTTTATGTGCTCTTATAATGACATGTCACTAACAAAAATACATTTTAATAAAAGATTCTATATTTATTTATTTTTTCTTTCTCTGTAAACACACATAATATTAATGCATTGGCTCCAAATGTGTGTTTATAAAAGAAAAGAACAAAAAGAAGACTTTTTGGGAGAGGGTATATTTTGTTAAGTTTCTATTTCTTACATCGTCAGTTTTAATAACATGGAATACTCTTTAAAATAAACATATCAGACATGTTTTATCTAACTAATAATTTGGATAATAATTTTAATTAACAACAATTATTTACTCGCTTCAAGAAATTGATTTTTTAATCAATAAGTCTTCTTTAAAACATACAAATAAAGCAAACTTCATACTTGCAATTCGAATTTAGCAATAAAAAATATAAGAATTTCGTTAACAAATATATAACAAAAAAAATTAATGAAAATAACTCTTTAAGAAACAACAACAAAACAACAACAAAAACAAGACACATATAGATCTATAAATCTTCTTTCAGTATATAGCAAACACAATTACAAAAACACTTCAAGCATAATGTTAATAGTTTTCCATTCTTTAGATCGTATGCTTATCACCTCTAAAACCTAAAGAGTTCCTCTTAGTTATCCCATACTTTGAAAACGTTTTTTGTGAGCTCATATTAACTGTCCTATTTATTCTTTAAAGCACGTTATTTTAACTGCTATCAAATAATTCCTTATTTAACATGTTACATTTACAGTTCCTCCCTAATCATATGCGACTGAGCCGTAAGACCACAACGCATTATAATTAAATAATGAAAATATTGTTGTAATTATTTCATATTTACAAAAAACATCAAATACACTAACACACTAATACATTTAATAACACGATATCTAACAATTAAAGATTTCATGAAATGTTTACATTCTCCAATTCTCCATGTTGTTAACACAGTTGTTATAAAATATCTGCAGTTTCCTCCAAACTCCTAGTTATTAACACAATTGTTATAAAATGCCTACATTCTCCTCCAAGCTCCTTGTTATTAACACAATTGTTATAAAATGTCTACAGTCTCCTCCAAACTACTTGTTATTAACACAGCCGTTATAAAATGTATTCAGTCTACTCCAAGCTCCGATAATAACACAGTTATTATAAAAAAGTAATACTTCGGAAATTATTTATAGTTTTCCAGGAAATGTATTTTGCTTATTAGCTTGTTTCACAAGAGTAAATCTATCTACCAAGAAAATATAAATCGCTTACTTATCACCATTGCTTGTCAAAGAAACCATATTATATGCATATGTGGGTCACTTGACACGTCTTATGTGTAGACGTTGACCTCCAATCTGTACAGCCTCTTGGTAAACGCCTCTGAGTGAGTCCACATGTGAAAGCCGTAATGCTTCCTCGGACAGGAGAGCTCTGAAATGAGCTGAGTGGACGGAAACACGTGTTATTTTCTCAATGGGTGAGCGCGTAACTCTCTCTTGTCATTGACGTCCGTCACGTGGTCAAGGGCTTCAACTCTAGTGTGGTAGCGTCCTTTAACACAGGGAGAATTTATTTGTTTGGTTTCTTCCCTAAAATTATCTACATGAATTTATATTTTATTAAAAGACTGGAGTGACAGGAAAGTTGATATTTTGTTGATATTATAGTTTGATGTCTTATTTCTAGCCACTATTCCCCACACCTACCATAGCCAACACTGTGAGATACTTATATTAATTATTTAATGGCAACAATCCAGATCTGAATCTCACTTGTACAGAAGATCCCTGGACGTATATTTAGTTATATTATCCAACACTTGCCTTTGGTTATCTATTTACGTGGTATTATTTTATTAGCTATCGATCACTACCAAAAGAAAAATAATTTAAACAATAAAAAACACCCCCCCCCCAAAAAAAAAGACTTTCCCCTAGTCAATCTATTTAACTTTTTAGTTAAATAAATCGTATAATGTCGTTCTTAAAAGTAAATATAATATATTGTAATTATATCAAAGAATTTGCTTTCTAAAATTAGTTAAAAAATCGTGTGGTGATTAGCACTGTAAAAATTATTATATAAATACTTTGTTTAATTTTCAGGAATATTTCGTATTTATCATACAAGGATAAGTTACTTGGGCTTTTGACATTAAAAAAAAATTATTAAAAAAATATTATAAAATACTTTGTGTACATTTAAGAAATTTTAATATTACGTATTTATCATACAAGGACAAGTTAGTTAGGCTTTTGAAAAAGGTGGGCGCCGTAGGCGCCCTTAAAAAAGGGGGCCTCCGCAGGCGCCCGGTGCCGCAGCACAAACTAGTGTATACATATTTAATTTATTTTTTCAATAGCGCTACAATGTATCCATCGTAAGATTCTAATATTTAATGATGGTGTTTTATAAGAAAAAGAACAAAAATGACATTCGAATACGCTGGAGTAACAAAATTTTATAGCTTACGTGGTCTTGATATATTAAAATATACTGGTGAAATAATGAATTGACTAACGATAGTTTAATAAGTGCTAATAGTGGTATATACAACTTCAGTTTTTTTCTCAGATATGTCATAATATTAATTCCCAATTCTTCCTCAACATTATATATTATACAACGTTGGAGACCATTAAAACATGTGCTACTTTTATTAAGTCAATATAAACAAAGATCAAGTGTGACACTCTCCTGGACCTACTTTAATTATGTTCTATGTGACAGACGCTCCTTGTGAACATTTTACTCAGCGTTGTCTCATAAACACATATGGAGCGTAGAGTAGATACATTATCCAGATCTTGACCAAATTATGGACAAACTAACAGTATAAATAAGACAAAACTAACGTACCAGACGGCACCAGACAAATCATACACTAAGCAAAAAATAATCATCAGTGCCAACAAAATCAAATCAGCGAGCTGCTTTTGCCTTTCCTACATTTACAGCACATTGTCTCAGGGTAATGACATTGTGAGGTGGACGTGCGTATTTCGAAAGCCAGAGCACAAATTTGGCAAAATATATCTGGAATCAAACGTTAATTAGAACCCAACCCAAGATCTGTATCCAGATCTGTATTGCTCACTACTTTCTTATACTCATGTGAAACATAAACCGTGTTCAAACGCAATGTGAGGTTGCTGGGTCACTTTCACAACTAAAGACAGAAAAATTCTAAACATAAAATGACAGGGAAAACTTACAAACACAGAAGTACTTGACAGGGCAGGACTACCTATATTTGAATTTACAAACACTTAAGTAATTCTCAGGGAAGGACTACCCAGTATTTAAACATTACAAGCACTGAAGTACTTGTCAGGGCAGGAGTACCCAGTATTTAAACATTACAAGCACTGAAGTACTTGTCAGGGCAGGACTACCACGTATTTAAACATTACAAAGCACTGAAGTACTTGTCAGGGCAGGACTACCACGTATTTAAACATTACAAACACTGAAGTACTTGTCAGGGCAGGACTACCACGTATTTAAACATTACAAACACTGAAGTACTTGTCGGGCAGGACTACCACGTATTTAAACATTACAAACACTGAAGTACTTGTCAGGGCAGGACTACCACGTATTTAAACATTACAAACACTGAAGTACTTGTCAGGGCAGGACTACCCGTATTTAAACATTACAAACACTGAAGTACTTGTCGGGACAGGACTACCACGTATTTAAACATTACAAACACTGAAGTACTTGTCGGGACAGGACTACCACGTATTTAAACATTACAAACACTGAAGTACTTGTCGGGACAGGACTACCACGTATTTAAACATTACAAACACTGAAGTACTTGTCAGGACAGGACTACCCAGTATTTGAACAAGCCTAATGATGTGCCAACTTCTCTCGATGGGGCACGGCTTGCAGATGCCAGACTATCGGCTCCCATAAGATGAGCTCGCTGTTGAGCAGAGAGCACGTGGAGATTCACGTAGGTGTTACAAAGATATCATTAAGACCGCACTGACTGGGAGGCACCAGGGATCTTGCTCTAAAGCCGCCTGATATCATTCCAGCCATCTTTTGTCCTACATGCCGAAACACATTACGTCAAGAATAGGCTAATAGGTCACCAAAGTAACACAAGGCTCCTGTTATCATCACAACCATCTCTTGTCCGACATGTCGACACACATTACGTCAAAAATAGGGCTAATTGGTGACCATAGTAACACTAGGCTCCTGTTATCATCCCAACCATCTCTTGTCCAAAATGCCAAAACACATTTCGTCAAGAATAGGGTTAATAGGTTATTAAAGTAACACAAGGCTCACAAATGACATGACTTATATGATGAGATGGTCCTTGGCGATCACAACGGAAAACAACACACACACATACACACACACATATACACACTCACACACACATACTAACAAACAATGCTAATTCCCTATTTTATGATATTTTAGGATTTCAGGTGTTTTAGATAAAACAAGAAACGTAAGAAGAGAAATAAAATTCACTTAATTTACCTTGTATTTGTTTGTTTTTTTTGCTCACATGATTCTATATTTATTTGTCATTTTATAATTAGTAAAACATTAAGATATTTCGACATCTTATGACTCTGCACACCATCTAACACAAACATTTCTTAAAATGTCAAATTATGATGTTATCATTATATAAGCTATGTCACATTTTTAAAATCCTTTATATTAACTCGTGGTGTCTGGTTGATTGTTGTCAAAAAAATTTTGGATCGATTTTTAACCCACTTCCTCGTAAGCTAGTTAGCTGAAATTTTGCAGGCAGACTCGTACCGATAATAAAAACGATGTATCAAAATTTTAGATTGATCACATTTACTGTCATTAAATTATTGAATTTTAGATTATTTTATTTATCTTTATGTATCAAGTTAAATTTTTGAGATAGATTGTCGTGGTGCGTATTATATTGTAAACCTTTCCTTTCGCGCAATAAGTTGCGTATTTTATTGACAACACTTTTTATAAACATGCTAGGTTGCGCTGGGGCGCCGTGGCGACCACTTTTTTCAAAAGCCCAACTAACTTATCATTGTTTGATAAATACTTAATATTAAACTTACTGAAATGTACACAAAGTATTTTATAATAGGGGTTGTAGGGCGCGAACGGCGCTCACTGCAGCTGTAGAGCGCCTACTTTTTTTGTCAAAAGACCAAGTAGCTTATCCTTATTTGATATATACGAAATATTAAACTTGCTAAAATGAACACAAAGTATTTTATAATTATAAATCCTCAAATCCCTTTCCAAAATTAAAATATAAGCTAAATTAAAACAATGACTTAATATATATTTTATTTACAGCGGGTCTTTAATTTTTAATTATTTTGCACACCTTTTTGTGCGCCTTCCGCTGCACGCCTTGTATTAAAATATAAGCTCAACACATCCAACCTGTGACTTGGGCTATTATATTATACTAGCATAGAAGCCTACTAAGGCTCACACACACGCATAATACGTGCGTTGTTTCGGTAATTGACGCTCTGTGCTAAAACAATGACATCATATCATATTTTTTTTACATCGAACATTTTAAATTTACTAATAATAATTTTGCACACCTTTCGAACGCCTTTTTGCGCGCCTTTCGATGGAGAGACACACGCACAGGTAGGGCGATTATGTATTAGACTAGGTTGTGCTGCGGCGCCGTGGTACATGCGGCGCCCATTTTTAGGGTGCCTACGGCACCCACCTTTTTCAAAAGCCCAACTAACTTGTCCTTGTTTGATAATTACGAAATATTAAACTTTCTGAAATGTACACAAAGTATTTTATAATAGAGGTTGTAGGGCGCCTACGGTGCCGCTTTTGTCTTTTTATTTTATAATAAACCATCATCAAATCCTCTTTTTACATTGATCCCTTTTCCAAAATTAAAATACATGTATGAGCGAAAAAAATGACGTCATATAAAATTTTTTACAGCGCATCTTTAATTTGCACACCTTTTGATGCATTGGTGCAGTAATTTGGTTTTCCCTGCTTTCTAAACTTAGTAGCGTCACAGACAGACATTGCAAATTATATTGTTTAATTAATAATGATTGATCGGTGCGCATTTTATTAAACATGTTTTACGACACAACTACAATTTTGTATTGTTGGATGGTCTTGCGCTGCGTATTATAATGAAAATTCTTTCAGTTATGACTCGTACATAAAGGGTTTATAGAAAAAAACTTGGTTTTTACGGTTTTTTTTTAAATTTACTTTTTTAGAAATATTTCAATTACAAAAATAATAAAATAGTAGAACTTTTGAAACTACTGTGTTAAAAAAAAGTAAGAGTGGGGATTGTAGACATCTTATAACATCTTTGTTCATAACAAGGAACGCAAAATATTAGGACACGAATGCTAACAATTTTATTGGCTAAAAGTCCGCTTAACTTTTTATCAACGACCTGGATATATTTCACATGCTGTAACTATTAAATATAAGTTCATGTGTTGTCTTCTCATTTATTGACATTATGTCTGACAATAATGATTACTTCTTATTTTATCTTATCTTATCTGTTTCAGACGCTCCTTCTATACAGAAGATCATTGCGTCCTACGCTTATCTATGGTTTGTGTTTAGTCCTGAATTCTTATTAGAGTTTTAAATTTTGATAAAGTGTTGGCTTTCCTGGTTTCTTCAGGCAACCCATTGCACGCCCGAATTCCGAGCGGGAAGAACGAAAATTTGTATGAGTTTGTTCTTGCATACGGAATCAGAAATGTGTTTTTATCCTTATGTCTATCTGAGGGTTGTATTAAGTTATCTTTGTGTTGTATTTCTAAATTAGAATTAATTGCTTTATGTATGATTACTACTTTACTCTTGGTTCTTCTATCCTCTAGTGTTTCAAGGTTTAATGATTTAACTAATTCTAGTCAGTTTTGAATATTCTCCAGTAATGAATCTGGCAGCTCTTTTTTGAATTTGTTCTAGTTTATCAATGTTTTCTTTGGTGGATGGGTCCCATACAGAAGATGCATATTCTAGTACAGGTCTCACCAAAGTGAGATAGCATTTTAGTTGTATATCTTTATTACATTTGTAAAGGTTTCTTTTTATAAAGCCTAAGGTTTTGTTTGATTTTTTAATAACTTCATGACATGGGGATTCCATGATAATTTCTCATTTATTATGACTCCTAAGTATTTTCATTGTAATATATATGCATGTCTAATTTTCAATAATGCGCCCGATGTGTTGGACAGTACATACTATTTTATGAAAGTGGCATGCCACTTGACTTCGATTCCTACAATTAAGGGATACAATGTCAATAAATTGTTAGCACTCTCCTACCCTTATCATGCACTGAGGCTAATGAGCAACATATTTATTATGGTACATAATGTTTGACAAAAATATCTATTTGGTCTTACAAAGTTTGTTACTAACCTTACATTGATGTTTGAATTTTCTTTTATCTAATTTTCTTCTCACTATTATATGTATAATATGTCCTTTTTTAAATCCCTTATATTAACTTGTGTTTAGAGAGAAAGAAAAAAATAAATACATTTTGGATCTTATATTAAAATGTATTTTTAAATCCTTTAAATTAACTCGTGGTGTCTGCACCCGCCCTTGTGCATTGTTAGGTGACACAGGTCCGTGTGCCAAATTTCAGCTCGATGCCTTTACGGGAAGTGGGTCATTTTTTACTTCTGTTTTTCCGCTGTGCCCGCCCAAGACAGACAGAGAGACAGTGAGACAGAGAGACGGCGGTGAAGTTAATATAAGGGATTTAAAAAGGAATTACATTAAGGGCCATCGGGCCCATCTGTTTAACATATGACGTTCAAAAATCTGTTCATTTCAATCAAATCATAACAAATATATATGTGTGTTGGTGGTGGGGGGAGCGGGGTATTTATAACCTTTAGTTTTATACACAGTCATAGCCAGTTAACTACTGCATTAAAAGCAAGTCAGCGTTTAATGGGAGTTTATCTGATTTTTCAATAATGTTTAGTTTCAAAAATATTTTCTTTTTTTAATTGTGCTCATTTTGTATTGAATATTTAATTGATTTATGCAATTTAAAATTCAAGCCTAAATATTGCACATTGACATATTATATATTTTACCTTATTGAAAAAGAATAAAACAATTTTTTATAGTAATGTAAGATATTTATATACAGAGAGAATTAAATTACAATACATACGCTGTTGTTTAAACTCCATATCCTAGTCAGGCCTCTGAGTTGCGTTGCTTCGTGGTTACGATAACCCCCCCCCCATTAAAATAATGATACAGTATTATATTGTGTCATTCCGTCTTACGCTGTTAATGTTTAGTGTAATTCATGAGGTTTAGGAATTGTGCTCTCTTTTTGAATCTGCGGCGGACCTTGCTTGCTTGCTTGTCGCCAAAACTTTTGATCGATTTTTAACCCACTTGCTCGCAAGATAGCGAGCTGAAATTTTGCAGGCAGTTTCGTACCGATAATAAAAACCATGTATCAAAATTTCAGATCGATCGCATGTACCGTAATTAAATTATTGATTTTTTAGATTATTTTTTTTATTCCTATGTATCATGCTATTTTTTGAGATAGAGCGTCGCGGTGCGTATTATATTGAACAACCTTTCTGTCGCGCAATAAGGTGCGTATTTTATTGACAGCTCTTTTTATAAACATATTCCTGATCGGTGCGTATTATATTAAACATGTTTTACGACACAAGTGCAATTTTGTATTTCTGGATGGTCTGGCGCTGCGTATTATAATGAACATTCTTTTAATTACTTCTCGTACATAAAGGATTTATAGTCAAAAACTTGGTTTTTTACGGGTTTTTCTTATTATTAAATCCTTTATATTAACTCGTGGTGTCTGCGGCGGACCTTGCTTGCTTGCTTGCTTGCTTGTCGCCAAAACTTTTGATCGATTTTTAACCCACTTGCTCGCAAGATAGCGAGCTGAAATTTTGCAGGCAGTTTCGTACCGATGATAAAAACAATGTATCAAAATTTCAGATCGATCGCATGTACCGTAATTAAATTATTGATTTTTTAGATTATTTTTTTTATTCCTATGTATCATGCTATTTTTTGAGATAGAGCGTCGCGGTGCGTATTATATTGAACAACCTTTCTGTCGCGCAATAAGGTGCGTATTTTATTGACAGCTCTTTTTATAAACATATTCCTGATCGGTGCGTATTATATTAAACATGTTTTACGACACAACTGCAATTTTGTATTTCTGGATGGTCTGGCGCTGCGTATTATAATGAACATTCTTTTAATTACTTCTCGTACATAAAGGATTTATAGTCAAAAACTTGGTTTTTTACGGGTTTTTCTTATTATTAAATCCTTTATATTAACTCGTGGTGTCTGCGGCGGACCTTGCTTGCTTGCTTGCTTGCTTGTCGCCAAAACTTTTGATCGATTTTTAACCCACTTGCTCGCAAGATAGCGAGCTGAAATTTTGCAGGCAGTTTCGTACCGATGATAAAAACAATGTATCAAAATTTCAGATCGATCGCATGTACCGTAATTAAATTATTGATTTTTTAGATTATTTTTTTTATTCCTATGTATCATGCTATTTTTTGAGATAGAGCGTCGCGGTGCGTATTATATTGAACAACCTTTCTGTCGCCGCAATAAGGTGCGTATTTTATTGACAGCTCTTTTTATAAACATATTCCTGATCGGTGCGTATTATATTAAACATGTTTTACGACACAACTTCAATTTTGTATTTCTGGATGGTCTGGCGCTGCGTATTATAATGAACATTCTTTTAGTTACTTCTCGTACATAAAGGATTTATAGTCAAAAACTTGGTTTTTTACGGGTTTTTCTTATTTAAATTAATATTTACTCTAATTCATGAGGTAAATTTTTTTTTCTTTTTATGCAATACTTTTCTTAACATCATTTACTGTTCCATTTTAATAGCACTCTACGTACAGTCCCTTACAGTTTTTATTTTTTTATTTATTTTGTAAAATTCCGACTTACACTGAAAATTGGGTTACGACCTTACGACGCGTCTTAAGATTTATTAATTATTTATTAATAATTTATATTTTTTGTTACTGACATACTTTTCCCTCGAATTATTATTATTTATTTAGACGTGCGTAGTTAAACAAATAGGTTTTTATTCATTATTTCTTGCATAGCAGAACAAATTTGCTGTGTTACGTCACAACATTTGGGAGATGGAATTATTGCAACTTAACGGGATCTATCCAAGCGTTATTAAAATATACTTAATCGAAATTAATCGATTAATCTATTGATTTTTTCCGGATAAATCGAGCAAACATTTTTTAAATCATTGATATATTTGAAAGAATAACTCTCCATCAGCTTTAGACCCCCCCCCCAACCTAACCGCGTTATCTTTTCTATAATCGGCCAACATGATGTCGCACGAATATCACCTTAAGCATTACCTTCTCTTTCTCTGTCTCTCTCTCTTTCATTCGGTCTCTTTATATATCGATCTGTCAAAGTCAGTCTCTTTCTCTCGCATTTTTAACGCAATTTCCTGTGGAAAATTTGCGTTTATAGATTCGAAATGTCTGTAACGCTTGTACATGCAATTTCTCCTGAACCATACCAGACAGAGGGTTCGAGTTTCTTGCAAATATGCTAAGGAGGTCCTAAGGATGTGCAACGGCCCGAAAAAATACCGAAAAGTTTTACTGGATTTCCTGGAAAAATTAAAAAAGGACGAAAAAATATCAGTATTTTGTCAATTTGTCTCCAACCATAACATCTATCGGGTTGAAACAAATATGAATATTTAGAAGAATGTTCGAGAAGGACTTTCTACGACACATTCATCTGTTCGAATCCGGTAATTTTAGAAGCAATTTTTTAAAGCAATTGTTTTGTTTAGTTTCAAAATTATTGATTTGAAATGTCTTTTAATGTATAATCTAGAATGACTAGGGGTTTTAGGGCGCCTGCTTTGTGAATGCTTATGTTAGATTGTTGCGTGGTGCGCATTATATTGACACATTCTTGGTGTGATGTAGCGTAAGGGGATATGACGTCATATGTGTTTACTTTCATAATTACTTATTTGAATCGACTTTTATTGTAATCTAGAATGATTTCCATTGATTAAAAATCTGACATTCCTTGTTGGAAATTGCATTTAAATGCTCATTCGAGTTTTTATTTCTTGTTTCTCTCTCTATCTCTTTCTCTCTGTCACTCTGTCTTTTTGTCTGTCTCTTCCTCTGTCTCTCTTTCTTTCTTTTTCTTTGTCTCTATAACTTTGTCGTCACGTGATAATCACGAGTCGAGTTGACAGAGAGGTCACATGGGTAGAAAGGGCTCGAAAGCAGTTGTCAGAGAGAAATGGTGGATGTGTGGCTGATGTCTCCACGTTGTGAAACCTCACAGTTATACTTTTGTATATAATGTGCATATTAAAGTTATTTTGTTGACAATAGTATTTCAAGGATTTATTGCACGAAAGTTTGTATTGTGAGAACGCCTACAAAACACATAGAAAAGTAAACCAGTTACATCTGCCCCTAACTCTCTCATCTTCTCTCTCTCTCTCTTTCGCTCTTTCTCTGTATGTCTGTCTCTCGTTCTTTCTCTTTCTGAGTCTTTCTCTCAACGACACTTTCTCTCCGACTTCGTCTCTCGCTCCCTCTGTCTCTCTCTCTATATATATATATCTTTCTCTCTCTTTGTCTATTTCTGTATATCTCTATATTTCACTATAATTCTCTGTCAGTCTCTTTCGCTGAGTCTCTCTCTTTCTCTCTCCACCCTCCTCGCTCTTTCTCTCTGTCTCTATCTCTTTTATTAGCTCTCTTTATCTCTTTCTTTCTCTCTCTATCTCAGTCTCTCTCTTTCTTTCTCTCTCACTGTCTCTCCATCTCTCTTTCTTTCTCTCTTTCTGTCTATTCCTCTGTCCTTCTTTCTTTTTCCTTCTCTCTCCGTCTCTTTTTCTCTCTCTGCCCTTCTCTCTCTTTTTATCTTTTTGTATCTCTTTCACTTTCTCTCATTCTTTCTATATCTTTGATTCTATCCCTTTCTTTCTCTCTTTCTTCTTTAAAAGACACGTTCCCGCTGTCTTCGTTTATCTCACTCTATGTCTCTATTTATATTTTTATCTCTCAGTGTCTCTTTCTGTAAATCTCTCTCTTTCCCACTATCGCTTTCTCTCTCACTTTCCCTTTGTCTCTCTCTCTCTCTCTCTGTTTCTTTCTCTATCTCTCTCCCACTCTCTGTTTCTCTCTCTCTCCCTTCATCTGTTTCTCACTCTCCCTCTCTCTTTGTATGACTTCATTATGAATGTAACATAATTCCACGGCGAATTATCTTCAAATTCCCTACCCCCGCCCCCGCTTTTCATACGAAACGCTATACAGTTTGTCTCATTGAGTGTTAGAGTGTGTATGTGTATGTGTGTATGTGTATGTGTGTATATGTATGTGTGTATGTGTATGTTTATGTGTGTATGTGTGTGTGTATGTGTATGTGTGTATGTGTGTATGTGTGTATGGTATGTGTGTATGTGTATGTGATAGAAAATTTACCGGTGTGCAAGGGGGAGGGGGGTACACATTTTTAAAAAAAGTTATTACTAAAGTAACCTCATCAGTGTGTGCGTGTGTGTTTGTGTGAGTATATGTGCGTGTGTTTGTGTGAGTGTCTCTGCGTTTGTGTGAGGTAGGTGTTGATAATCTCTTGTTTTAACAGTCACAGCCAGTTAACAACTACATTAAACATTTTATCATGTGTAGAGAGTTAATCTGTTTCTAAATATTTCTTTAGTGTCAGAAATAAATATTTTTAATTTCTTTGTTCTCACTTTGTATTAAAAATATATTTTAATAAAATAATTTTAAACTTAAGCCAAAATATTGATTACTCATATATATATTATATCTTATTCAAAAATGTTCGAAACAACGTTTTAATAACGATTTAAGAATGGTATATATTGAAAAAATTGGATTTCAGCTAATCTATATAGTATGATTTTTTAAATTATGGAATATTTTTGACAGGTCTAAAGATGGCCTACCATAAACAGACAGAAGTGATTAAGGTACTAAGTTTAATTTAGCATGGTAAACAACGGTCCTTATGAGGGTAGTGGTCCTTATGAGGGCAACGGCCCTTTAGGGCAATTTCCCTTTTGAGAGCTTCGGCACTTTTGAGGGCAACGGCCCTTTTGAGGGAAACGGCCTCTTTGATTGAAACAGCTCTGTTGAGGGCAATGGTCCTTTTGAGGGCAACGGCCCTTTTGAGGGCAACAACAGCCCCTATGAGGGTAACGGCCCTTTTGGGAGCAACGGCACTTATGAGGGCAACAACCCTTTTGAGGGCAACGGCCCTTTTGAGGGAAACGGCCATTTTGAGGGCAACAACGGCCCTTTTGAGGGCAAAGGCCCTTTTGAGGGCAAAGGCCCTTTTAAGGGCAACGGCCCTTATGAGGGCAACGGGCCTTTTGAGGGCAATGGCCCTTTTGAGAGCAACGGCCCTTATGAGGGCAACGGCCCTTTTGAGGGAAACGGCCCTTTTGAGGGAAACGGCACTTTTGAGGGCCGAATCAAATGTCCACCCTTTAATTTTTGTTTGGTTCTTAAAATAAATAAAAAATAAGTCCCTGCTTTCAATTTTAAGCTTTTGATATTGATCTTATTGCTGAGATGTTATTTGTACATTCAGCCGATAGGACCCATCCTATTTAAGAAGGACGGTTGCACCCAATCTCCAGACGTCGATCCAAGGACGTGCGTGTGTTCCGACAGCAACGACACTGAATATCACGTGTTTCGATGGTCTGCAAGCTCGGTTATAAGCTGATCATCGGGCGAGTTCACATCAACGGGACAACAATCACAGACACAGAGACGACACCAGTGAGGTTTGGCAATGTCATAGGTAAATAAAAGACAAAGAATAAGAAAAGATAGTTTCATGCTATTATTTAATATATCTTTTACGATATTTATGAGTTTTTTTTTAAAAGAAAAACGAGCTGTTCAAAATGTACCAACAAAAAACAAAAGGTCAACTAAGCAACTTTATCAAGAATTTGTGGATATTATCTGTAGCGCAACTTAGTACAGCTCAAAAGATAAATGAGAAAGAAACACAACTTTGAAATATCGCGGAATCAGAGAAGACAACATCAATATCATGCCATCCTACTTTTAGAAGAAACATTTCATTTTCAACCTTCTAAATTTATACTAATTTTATCACTTAGTTATTTTCAGTCATTCAAGTGCTTGTACATAGTCTATACATACGTAATGTAAGGATTGTGCTTTGTTTTGGACACAACCTATATATGCAGCATTGTTTTTTTTTGTTTTTTTTTAATTTGGAAAAGAAGAAACTCTATTTCATTATCTCTTTGGATCATTATAAATGGTGATATTGAGTGTTTTACAATTTTAAAGAGAGAATGTTCCGTAGAAAAATAATAATCATGCAGGACAGGGAAACTAGTTAGCTAATTTAGAAGGTGTTTATTTCTATAGCATCTTTAGTATATTCAGCGGATCAGGCCGCAACTCGAAACCGTAAAACTCCTGGCAGGCAATACCAAAGTCCGATATGTTGGGTGTTAGGTGCTGGTCACATATGATTACAGTCACTGTACGGATCTTAGGCAAAGCATCTAGATGCAATGCCGATGGTGAAAACCAAAGTACCCGTTGAGAGTCGGGTTACTCCCAAGCGGTGCCGGTTTAGGTCCAGGAGCGCAAGTAGAGATTAGCAAAAGGTACCGTTAAAAACGTAGCGGACGCCAGCTCTGAGGAAACCTTCCAGTGAGGGTTAAACCCTAGGTAGGTCATTGATGATCATCTGCTTAGCGGCAGTTCTAGCCATATAGACTCGTATGCTTAACCGGGGTGGGGCCTAAGTGGTAGCGAGTCGAAGTAGGGAAAATTCCACCCCTCCTTGTGAGGTCAATTTAAGTGGGAGGCATTTTTTCGACTTTGTGTCCTGGATGTCCTGGCGGCCGCTTCAGAAGCGACCGCTCCGGGGAGGTGTTGGGGATTTCTCGGCTGTTACGATCCCTTGGCGGAGGGGGCCAGACAGCTGAGAGGGTCTTCCGGGAAGTCCCACGAAGAGTACTAGGCTCGGGACTGCTGATTTTCTTCCCCAAGTAGCATATTGAGTATATTCAGATCCAAATATTAATCTAAATTTATGTCAAAAGCAAATTTTAGAAAGATAAATGGAAAGTGGGATAACATAAAAATTAGAAAGTCATCTGAGTTACCTTAAGTTAAGATAATCTTTATTGGTGGCTTAACATGTAATCTTAAAGTCAAAGAAGTGAAATTGATGGATGGTTTGGCTAAAAAGTATATGCTTCTTCATTCCTTTTAATATACCAAAATGAAAATAAATTTAGCACCCCTAACAAAGATAAAATCACTTGCTTGGTTAAAGAACGAAATTTTCATTCACTTAGCCCTGAATACACAAAATTGATAACAACGGAAAACAGGTTATTAATAAACACTCAGTCTAGTTACTTAGAAATGTATAGGTAGGAAGCTACGTAAATGTGGCATAAACATTTTATAAAGGTACCAGGATGAACATAGTTTACTACGAAGCTGAATTTCCGCACAAAGGAAATTGTATAGTTCTTTTTGAGATGAACTATTGTTCTAATACTGTTTTTGTTTATAATCTATAAACTGATTATACGCCATTGATAAGTTTCGAAAATGTATTTATTCTTTATTTTTGCTCTATTCTTGTTTTCTTCATTTTTCACTTGCCCGTGTCACGCTCTACTGACTGATGTAGGTTATTGTGAAGCAAGATTTGGTATGTACTTAAAAATAATGTCGTGTAAGAAGTACATGTTTATTTGAAGTTTAAATTAAAAAAAGACAAGTATTCAAAAAACTACAAAGCTAGACATATATGTGCAAATCTTACAAAATTATGATTATTTTTAAAACTTTGATTTGTGGCCAATTTTATCTAAAATTAAATTAAAACAAATTTTTATGCTACAAATTAATACAGCTAGGGTCAATGATGCCTTATCAAGTACAAGAAAAAATAAGTTATAGGTTCTTAGAGACCTAAAAGTTCAATTTTTTAAACCTCGAAAACTTCTTTTGCTGACACTCAACCATTTATCTCCTGAGACTAAACTGTTGTCCAATCTGCAGACAAGCTGAGAAGTTGCTACGAAGACAGAGAGAGGAGAGTCTTAACTTTGCCATTTCCCCAAAATTTATCCACGCATTGTCCGAAAAATCTGATCGAAGGAGTGTACATCATCTTCTTGACCGGCATTATCTTGACCTAAGGACTGACCTATGAGGGAGACGCGAAGCTGGTCGTCAGGAGTGAACACGACAAAGGCAAATAAGATGGATCGGTGAGTTGATTAAATGGGAAGTACCAAGTACCCGTACAGAATCTGGTTAATCCGAAGTGACAGTTTCGTCCCCTTCAGTTTACTAGCAACACCATTGATCGGTGACGGTTTAGAACCAGGGTGCCAGTACGGATTAGCAAAAGATACCGTGGAGAACGTATAGGACGTCAGTTTTAAGGAAACCTTTTAGTGGGGGTTACACCCTAGGTAGGCCATTCATGATCCCCCGCTTAGCGGCGGTCCTAACCATGGAGACCCGTATGCTTTGCCGGGCGTGCGCCAAAGTGGTAGCGGGTCGTAGTAAAGAATTCCACCCCTACTTGTGAGGTCAATTTAGTGGGAGGCATTTTGACTTTCTGTCCTGGATGCCCAGCTGGCCGCTTCAGAAGCAACCGGTGGTCTCAGCTGTTACGTTCCCTAGGTAGCCATAAAGCTAAGGGGATCTTTCGGGAAGCCCCATGAAGAGCTAATGCTCACGACTGCTGATTTTCTTCCACATGTAGGTTCATTAAGTGGGAAGGGAATGTACAATTTCTTCATCTTAAGAAGCTTGATATAAGTTTAAATTTGATACTTTTGGACTACAAATGTGTGTTTATCCACTTTGGCGAAGTAAGGTTTTTCCATTAAGTATGTATGTATGTATGTATATCACTTTCTTTATTCCTCTTTCGCAATCATAATTTAGCACGTACTTAATATTTTACAAATTGCTATTCAGATACATGCATTTAACATTCTACATTTGAATAAATCTGATGGGAAATTTGCATAATGGGCTCTCTTTTAATTTTCTCGAAAAAATTGTGTGAAAAAAACAATAAATTTTAGCTTGTTATTAAATTAATGCGACAGTATACGTTTTGGCTAATGCCTTCATCAGTATGATTTTAAAATTTGTTTGTGTATTTTGTATTTTTATTTTTTATTTACCATCTCTCTTTCTCTCTATGTCTCTATCTCTTTCATTGCATATTTCTATCTCTCTCTATGTCTCTCTCTATATCTCTCTCTTCCTCTCTCACTGCCTCTCCATGTCTCGTATTCTGTATCTCCCTCTGTCCCTCTTTCTTTCTCTTTCTCTCTCTTGCTCTCTGTCTCTTTATCTCTTTCTGCCCCCTCTCTATCTTTCTTTCCCCGTCTGTCTGTCTCTCTTTCTTTCTCTCTCTTTCTATCTCCCTATCTATCCTCTTTCTGTCAGTCTTTGTCGCTCACTCCCTCTCTCTCTATATATACATATTTATCTCTCAGTGTCTCTTTATGTATATCTATCTCTTTTCCTATATCTCTTTTTCTGTTTCTCTCTCTGTTTCTCTCTCTGTTTCCTTCTCTTTTTCTCTCTCTGTTTCTCTCTCTGTTTCTCTCTCTCTCTCTGTTTCTTTCTTGCTGTCTCTCTCTCTATATTTGTCTCGCACCGGATGACTTTATAATGAATGTGACATAATTCCACAACGAATTATCTTTAAATCACGTACCCCCGCCCCCTATCTTTTTTCTAACTGATTTTGTAATGTTAGTGTCACTGAGTGTCTGAGTGTGTGTATGTGCATGTGATAGGAAAGTAACCAGGTGTCTTTATAATAAGGTGTGCAAAAGGGGGAGGGGGTACGAATTTTCCAAAAAAAGTTGTTACTGAAGTAACTTCATCACTGTTTGCGTGTGTGTGTGTGTGCATGTTGGTGTGTGTTTGTGTATCTCTGTGTGTGTGTGTGTTAGTGTGAGTGTCTCTCTCTGTGTGTGTAAGGTAGGTGTTGATAATCTCTTGTTTTAACAAGTCACAGCCAGTTAACTAGTGCATTAAAAATCTTGTTATCGTATGAAGGGAGTTAGTCTTTTTTTTTAAACATATTTTTTTAGTGTATAATGTATATTTCAAAAATTTATTTGTTTTCCTTTTGCATAAAAAAATGTTAATAAAAAATTATTATATCACGCAAAAATATATATTTTTTACTTATATATTATATCTTATTCAGAAATTTCTAAAACAACATTTTTATAACGATATAAGACTTTTATATATTGAGAAAAATTATTTTCCGCATCAGTTCCTTATTAATTTGAAAATTTATAATATTTTTGTCAGGTCTTACTATGGCCTACCATAAACAGAAAGGTAATTGATAAGGTACTAGTCTCGACAATTAATTAAAAATGGGACTAGATCAATGTTTTCAGAGCTAGGTTTTTCAACCAAAATCTAGGTCTATTTTTGACCTTGTAAAGGTTTCCAGTAGGGCTGTTAACGATTAATTTAAATTTAATCGTTAACTTTTGAAAACGTAACGATTAATTAATCGTTAAATTCAATTAAAGCCAAAAATTAAAATTTATTGTGTCATAAGTAACATTTATTAAACGTACTTGTTGAAAATCGAAATAACACTGGAATGTCTTCTTTATATGACATCTTTTAACCAACAGCTCAAACTGACAAGTGTATTGACATTATTTGGATCAAGTGATGAGCGGGTCTTATTGACAATATAAACAGCCCGAGCTGAACAATCGTTCATATAGCTTTAAATTGTCTCAGCTGAAGTTTCTGATACTGTAGTACTGTAGTGGATGTTTAGTTTGCAGGTGATATGTAAGCGAAGTGTTAGAACCATGGTGGCAATGTTCACTTAAGCAGCGCGGCTGCGCAGATATTTTCTAGAATATTTCACACAAAATGGACTTTGTGCAACTTTGCACACGAGTTTTTTTTAAACGTTGCACACGGACCAAAGAGGGAACATTGCATGGTAGCCAAACGATTTCTCTCAATTGACACATAACCTTTATCAACATTTTAAACAGTCAAGTCAGCCATAAACCAAAATGTTCATGTAATCGTCCTGAAATTAGTTGTTATTTATCGGCTTAAATATGTTACATTTTGACTTCCAGTACATTTATAAGTGGTAGGTCGATTAATCGTTAAAAAAATTTAATCGTTAAAAAAATTTAACGATTAATCGAGAAATTAAACATTAATTTATGCAGCCCTAGTTTTTAGATTTGAAAAATGGCAATAAGATTATGTTTAAAGCGCTGTGAGCCCAGTTCCTTACTGGGATACAGCGCTATAAATAATCAATTTATTATTATTATTATTATAATCTTGTTTTTTTCTTTAAAAAGTAAATAAAGGATGTCAAAGTACAAACATGAATAAATATGTTCAATTAATATGATAAATAAATTATACTTTTAGAAAATAAAAAGAGGGAGGGTGTCATACTTTTCTGAGATGTGTTACAACTGGGAAAGGGGGGGGGGTAAGAACTGTGTCGTCACATCAAAAACGCGCAAATCTAAATTAAATGAAAACTCCCCTTCAATATTTGATTACTTACTATTTATTTAAGGATTATTTAAGGATGGCTTCACATGTGTTACGATATTAGACTTCAGTCTCACACAAAATACACACTTAAATTACATTAACATGATTTGAAACATTCTCATTATCAAATAGGAAATACGGCTTTTTGGGGGGATGAGGGATGGCTTAGTGACGTCATATTTATTTATTTTTAGTTTGTCTAGGTTTTTTCTTTGAGGATCTAGGTGGACGTGTTGGCTAGGTTTTTCCCTAAAAATGTCACTGGCAGCACTGAACCAGATCGTGGCCCTCTATATTTCAGAAGTACCAGCTCCCTGCTACTTATACCTAAAAGAGTTAAGTCAAAAGACACAAGAATCCACCTGAACTAGGTCCCGACAATTGTACCATACTAGTTGAAGAAGGATTGCTGGGGATCTCACATGTGCACACACACGTTTGTCATGAGCTGGAGATCACTCGTTAACTGTGTGTCATGTGCTGGCTTAGAAACATCACCCGTGTGTCATGTGCTGGTTTAGAAACATCACCCGTGTGTCATGTGTTGGCTTAGAAACATCACCCGTGTGTCATGTGTTCGTTTAGAAACATCAGCCGTGTGTCATGTGTTGGCTTAGAAACATCACCCGTGTGTCATGTGCTGGTTTAGAAACATCAGCCATGTGTCATGTGTTGGCTTAGAAACATCACCCGTCTGTCATCTGCTGGCTTAGGAACATCACCCGTGTCATGTGTTGGCTTAGAAACATCACCCGTGTGTCATGTGCTGGTTTAGAAACATCACCCATGTGTCATGTGTTGGCTTAGAAACATCACCCGTGTGTCATGTGCTCGTTTAGAAACATCACCCGTGTGTCATGTGCTCGTTTAGAAACATCACATGTGTGTCATGTGCTGGTTTAGAAACATCACCCGTGTGTAATGTGCTCGTTTAGAAACATCACCCGTGTGTCATGTGCTGGCTTAGAAACATCACCGTGTGTCATGTGCTGGTTTAGAAACATCACCCGTGTGTCATGTGCTGGTTTAGAAACATCACCGTGTGTCATGTGCTGGCTTAGGAACATCACCCGTGTCATGTGTTGGCTTAGAAACATCACCCGTGTGTCATGTGTTGGCTTAGAAACATCACCCGTGTGTCATGTGCTTGTTTAGGAAACATCACACTGTGTCATGTGCTGTCTTAGAAACATCACCCCGTGTGTAATGTGCTGGTTTAGAAACATCACCCGTGTGTCATGTGTTGGCTTAGAAACATCACCAGTGTGTCATGTGCTGGTTTAGAAACATCACCCTTGTGTCATGTGCTGGTTTAGAAACATCACCCAGTGTGTCATGTGCTGGCTTAGAACATCACCGTGTCATGTGTTGGCTTAGAAACATCACACGTGTGTCATGTGTTGGCTTTAGAAACATCACCCGTGTGTCATGTGTTGGCTTAGGAACATCACACGTGTCATGTGCTTACTTAGAAACATCACCCGTGTGTCATGTGCTGGTTTAGAAACATCACCCGTGTGTCATGTGGTGGCTTAGAAACATCATTCTTGTGTCATGTTCGGGTGAGAAACATCCCCCGTGTGTCATGTGCTGACGTAGAAACATCACTCGTGTGTCATGGGCTGGCTTAGAATCACCACCCGTGTGTCATGTGCTGGTTTAGAAACATCAACCGTGTGTCATGTGCTGGTTTAGAAACATCAACCGTGTGTCATGTGCTGGCTTAGAAACATGATAGGTGTGCAGGGGGGGTGTACGAATTCTCCAAAGAATGTTATTACTGTAGTAACCTCATCACTTTTTGCTTGTTTGTGTGTGTGCGTGTGTGTGTGTGTGTCAGGTAAATGTTGATAAACATCTTGTTTTAACAATGGTCAAACCCGGATGACTACTGCATCATTAAAAATCAAGTTTACTATAAATGTTTAATATTTGTTTAATATTGTTTTTTTAGTCACAAAAACATGTTTTTAAATTTATTTGTCCTACCTTCAAATTGAATAAAAAAATAAATGATAATTTATAAAACAAAAGCCAAAACATTGATGACTAACATATAAAATATACATTATTTAAAAATTTTGAAAACTGCGTGTTTAAAACAATCTGATATGTATATACACAGAGAGAGTTTTGAGTCATTTAGCGACCTCATATTTTTTAAAATTTTTCATTATATTTTGTCAGGTCTACTGATGGCCTACCATAACCACACATGTTATCACAGTGAGTCCACTGGTTACCCCGGTCCCAACTAACGCTGCTTCGTGGTTTCGAACTCACCCCCATAATAAACGACCGTAATAACAAAGTTTTTGACTCTTAATCGCTTATATGGGCATTTCCCCAAAAAATGTTATTTTCATGTCCCACGCACATAAAAATTGTTATTTTTTGGAGTGGGGCACATTTATTTTTTGAGTGGCTTGTATGTTTTGAAGAGCATTCATTTCTAAATCTTAAAATGTATGATATTTCAAATTCAGACGTATGTGTGTTTTTTATAGAATATTTAAAAATGTGTCTTTTTGGAAAAAACCATGTCGCCAACATAAAACCCATTCACAATTACATTCATATAAACAATTAAAATATCAATTTTAGTATTATTATTGTTTCAATATGTTCATATGTGTTTGAACATTATGTAAAACCATATCAATAGGTATACAAATTAAAATTTTAGTTTTTATTGGCCAAAATAAACATGCCCCCTGTTTTAGACTCACTGGTGTAAAAACTTGATATTGGACCAAAATAATATGTTCTCTGTTTTAGGCTCACTGGTGTCCAGAGGCGTCACTAGGGTTGGTGTCACCCGGGGCGGTAGCTCATGGTGTCATCCCCTTCACGACTGAAGGGGCCGTCCATAAATGACGTCACGCGAGGTTGCCGATTTTTACCACTCCCTCCCCCAGCGTCATACTTTGTCACAAAAACTTAGACCCCACCCCTTTTTACGATATTATTTCACAAAGCTTTGACACCCCTCCCCAAGCCGTATTTTCTCAATAAAAATTAGCATGTTGCAAATTATTTTTTGTCATTTAAATATGCATTTAGGGTATGTGTGCACTGTAATATCGTAACACGCGTGAAGGCATTGATAACGTAATTAAATAAATGGTAAACAATCAAATATTTAAGTGGAACATTTTTAAAAAAGTTTCACGTTTTTGATGTGACGGCACATTTCTTAAACACCCCCCTCCTCGTACCACATCGTCACAGATGCGTGACCCCACCCCCCTAAGGCAGATTAAAAGGGGGGGGGGTGCTGAACGGGCTAAAGCCCCAAATAATTTAAGGGCCCCCAAACTTTTTATGAATTATAGTGTATAATAAAGATGCAGGCCATTAAGTTTGTACGAATCCCTGAAAATGCCTTGGACAGTCATACGGCAATGAGCCAATGAGTAGGAAGTATAACGGAAACCAGGCTATTCTTCGTGAGATGTGCATTGTAGCTCATTATGTGCCGTGCACAGCTCATTCCTTTAATTTGGTTGGGAAAAGAGCAGCAGGTTGTCCTACTGCGGTCAGATTTTTTTGTCTTCTGCAAAATCTGTATACCCGACTTGTTGTATCTACTCATCGTTGACAGGTACTGCAAAAACATATGAAATTGATACATGCTAACAAAGCCTTGTCTGACACAAGATAGTCAGCCTGACTGTAAGGTCTGTTAATAGCTCATACCATGAGAATATCGCAGCACTGGAAGAATTAGCAACGAATGAAAATCAGCCGCGTGACTGCCGACTTGAAGAATATGGTTTCTAAAGGAAATTGAACAACTGAAAGTCGCTATTTTACTTGAAATTTGGGAAACAATTTTATAAAGGAAGTCTCTCATTGAGTTTGTTAAAAAATAGCATTCTTAATTTTATTCCTATGAAGACAAAGGAAAGGAAAAGTCCGTGGTAAAAACAGTGTAAACAATCTTCAATACTATCAAACAAAAAAGAAAGCGTCAGTTTGATCAACAAAACAGTATTCTCCTGGAGACAAAAATTCAAGATTGTGGTATTTCTCTTAATCATTGACAAACTTTCTTAAGCCCTACAACATTGGTTAGGTGCATATAAATACATCCATGAGAAATTTGGCTTTCTTACAAACCTAACTGAGCTCAGCACTTTCGCCACCCGATGGGCAGCAGCCAAGTTAATGGAAGAACATTCAAGTGATTTAGAAGAAGGGGTCGGGTAAATCCGAAGCAACCGTTTCGCCTCCCTCAATTTACTAGCAACGCCATCGAGCTGATGCTGGTTTAGGGCCAGGAGCGCCAGTACGGATTAGCAAAAAGTGCCGCTAAGAACGCATTGGACGCCAGCTCTGAGGAAACCTTCCAGTGGGGGTTGCACCCTTGGTATGTCTTTGATGATCCCCGGTCTGCGGCGGTCCTAACCATGGAGACCCGTGTGCTTTGCCGGGATGACGCCAAAGTGGTAGCGGGTCGTAGTAGGAAATTCCACCACCTCCTTGTGAGGGCAACTTAGTGGGAGGCATCTTCGACTGTATGTCCTGGATGCCCAGGTGGCCGCTTCAGAAGAGACCGCTTTTTGGGGGGGGGTCCTCAGCTGTTACGTCCCTTTGGTGGCCAGATGGCTAAGGTGGTCTTCTGGGAAGACCCATAAAGAGCACTAGGCTCGGGGATTCTGATTTTCTTCCACATGTAGATTCATGAGTGATTTCGAAGACTGCTTACCTTCAGAATTAGTCCAATTTTCAGAACCTTTAAAAAAGTTATTGTCCAGCCCCTGGCTCAGGGTAAGGAAAAGGAATTAGCACAAAGCGAAACTCAAAAAACTTGCACAGAGCTAAAAATGTTGCTGCTTTGAATGAGCTATATTTCACACAGTCCTTTACAAATGTACGCATCGCACTTCACATCTAACTTTCAATGATGACATCAAACTGCAGTTGATAGCGATCCTTTTCAAAGTTGAAAAGAATATATAATGAGTTAGAATTTGCATGAGACGAAAAAGGCTGAATATGCTCTCTCTAATGAGCATTGAAAAGGAACTTGTAAGCTTACTCAGCTTTATTGACGTGATTGAAAACTTCGCCATTTGAAAAATTCGCAAACGAAAGTTGTAGGTTGAAATAATAATCAAACATATTTTTAAATAATTTTTCTTATTTTACATAGAGAAAAGAATTCGTTACCTCATCAATTTTTTTTTAAATACGGAATAACGCGTAATACTATTCTTTATGGGGGCGCGTTCGTAAGCACTAAACAGCGTAAGTCGGGATGGGACCGTCGTAACCTGAAGGACTACCTGTATATAAACATGCATATCTATGCTTTAATGCCTTCAATAAATATATATATAAAAAAATATTAACTCAAAGACATTGAAATCATAATTTCCCTCAAGAAAAACATCAACAAAGAAAACCCATCTTTTGATTATTTATTTTGTTGATACAAATCGTATTCCCCCCCCCACCCCACTGTGGTGGAGGGAGTCGTGAGGTGGGATTCGTTCATGCTGTCGGTGTGTCCAAGCCCAAATGGCTTTATATCTTTTAAAACAGAAGACACTACCTCTTTCATTCCAGCCTTTTTTAAAGATCTCTCTGCTGCGACTATTTCTTTTCTTTTTTTTCCTAATTTGTTTTAATGTGGTTCGTGTGTTGGGACTGTTTTATTATTTGCAAGTTAACTGATATTTTTTTTAGTAAGAATTTTAGCGTTTAACGTATTTCATTGTATTTTTTAATTTCTTTCTAGATTAATTTTTTTTTCATCTTTACACAGGCTCGGGTGTCACCCCTTGATGGGTGTCACCCGGGGCGCCCCCCCGCCCCCCCCCTAGTGACGCCACTGCTGGTGTCACAACTTGATATTGGACCAAAATAAACAAAATTAAAATAAACATATCTCTTACTCTCTCACTGTGTCTCTATCCTTCACTCTCTATCGTTTCTCTTTCTCTCTCTGCCTCTGTCTCTCTTTGTTTTTCTCTTTCTCTGTCACTTTGTTTGTCTCCCTCTCTCTCTGCAACTCTCTTTCTCCTACTCTCTCCCTTTCTCTCTCTCTCTCACTCTCTGTCTCCCTTTCTCTCTCTTTTTCTCTCAAAGACACTTTCTCTCAGTCTTCTTTTCTCGCTCCAACTGTCTATATATATATATATATATATATATATATCCATATATATATATATATATATATATATATATATATATATGTCTTTCTCTCTCTATGTATCCTTCTGTATACCTCTCTCTATTACTCTAATACTATGCATCCCTCTTTCTCTCCGTCTCTGTTTGTTTTTATGTATCTGTGTCTTTCTCTGTCTATCTCTCTCTGACTCTCTTTGTCTTTGTTTCTCTGATTCTCTCTCTCTTTCTTTCACTCACTGTCTTTCTCTCTTTCTGTTACTCTTTATCTCTCTCGCTTTATTATATATATCTCTGTTTCGCTCTCTCTTTCTCTCTCACTCTCTCATTCCCTCTCTTTATTTCTATCTCTCTCACATTTATTCTATATCTCTCTGTTTCTATCACTATTTCTCTCTCTCTCTCTAATTGTTTTTCTTTCTGTCTCTTTCTCTCTCTCTCTGTTTCTCTCTCTTTCTCTCAAAATCTCTCTTTGTTTTTCTGTCACTCATCGCAAGTGAAAACTGCCATAAAAGAGTGTGCTGAGCACGCAGGCCTGAGTAGCAGTGATTTTCGTCCGATCAGGTGACGGACTGAGAAAATCATGTCTACGGGTTTCCTTTCTATTATTATTATTTGGTGCATACGTCAACAAATAGGTTTTTCTTATTTCTTTCATAGCAGAATGAGTTTGATGTGTTACGTCAAAAAATTTGGGAGCCATGGAATTACCGCGACTAAACCGATTTCGCGAAACAATGAATCGCAACCGGATCTACATAAGCGTTATAAAAATATAATTCATAAAAATTAATCGATTAATTTATTATTTTTTCCGATTAATCGAACAATTTTTTAAAAATCAGTACCAGCCCTCACTCAGAGGTCAACACACAAAACAACAAAACGTGTAAATCCTTAGTGTGAGCGAGTAAATTCTATTTTTAGTTATTTCTAGATATTTTTAAACAATAAGTTCCATAACTCTCCGTCAGCTTTTGATCCCCCCCACAAACCCGCGTCATCTATCTATAGTCGGCCAGCAATCTGATGTTCCACGAATATCACCTTAACCACTACCGTCTCTCTCTGTCTATATCTTTCATTCGATCTCGCTATCTCTCTCTCTGTCTCTCTCTATTTTGTCTCTCTCTCTCTCTCTCTCTGTCTTTCTCTTCCTTTTTCGATGTCTCTCCATGTCTCTCTGCATCTCTATTCCTCTGCCTCTCTTTTTATCTCTATCTGTCTCTGAGTCTCTCTCTGCCCTATCTCTCTCTCTCTCTGACTCTTTCTTTCTTTATTTCTCTTTCGTTATGTCTCTCTTTCTTTCTCTCTCTGCCTCTCTCCCCATTTATCTCTCTTTCTCTCATCGACACTTTCTCTCTGTCTTCGTTTCTGGCTCCCTATATATCTTTCTCCCTCTCTGTCTCTTTCTCTATACTTTTCTCTTTTCCCTATATCTCTTTGTCTTTCTCTTTGTCTCTCTCTGTGTTTCTCTCTCCATTTCCCTCTTTCTTTCCACGGAAGACTTCATAATGAATGTGTCCCACAAATATCACCTTAACCATTACCTTCTCTCTCTCTCTCTCTCTCTCTGTCTTAGTCTCTTTTTGTATGTCTCTCTCTGTGTCTTCGTCTCTCTGCCTCTCTCTCTGTCTTAGTCTCTCTTTGTCTCTCTCTCTGTGTCTTAGTCTCTCTCTCTGCCTCTCTCTATTTTGTATCTCTCTATCTCTCTCTATCTGTCTCTCTCTTCCTCTGTCTCTCTTTTTTCTCTCTCTGTTTATGTGACTCTCTCAGCCCCTCTATCTCTTTCTGTCTGTCTGTCTTTCTTTCTTTCTTTCTTTCTGTATCGCTATGTCTCTCTTTCTTTCGCTCTCTGCCTCTCTCCCCCTTTATCTCTCTTTCTCTCAACGACACTTTCTCTCTGTCTTCGTTTATGGTTCCCTCTGTCTCTCTATATAAATCTTTCTATCTCTGTCTCTCTTTCTCTACATCTCTCTTTTTTCTTCTGTCTCTTTGTCTCTCTCTTTCTCTTTGTCTCTCTCTTTCTTTTTGTCTCTCTGTCTCTGTTTTTTCTCTATCTCACTCTCTCTCTCTCTCTGTTTCTCTTATTCTCTCTTCCCCCCTCTCTCTCTCTCCGCGGAAGACTCCATAATGAGTGTGACATAATTCAACGACAGGTTTTCTTAAAATCACCTACCAACGCTCCCTATTTTTCTTGTAATTGACTTTGTACAGTGTGTGTCACTGAGTGTCTGAGCGTGTGTATGTGTATGTGATAGGAAAGTGACGAGGTCACGAGGTATTTTTATAATAAGGTGTGCAGAGGGGTACGAATTCTCCAAAGAATGTTATTACTTAAGTAACCTCATCCCTTTTTGCTTCTTTGTATGTGCGTGCGTGGGTGTATGTGTCAGGTAAATTGTCAGGGTATGAGAATCACTGCGAATGATTGTTGTGAGATTGTTGTGAGATTGTTGTGAGATTGTTGTGAGCCAGTGTTGGAGTCGGGTCAAGGCGTTGTTGACGGGTATGAACTCCTATCACGGGAATAATGTCTAGTGATGTCTGAGTGAGCTTCTGGTCACACGGGATATTTCAGGGACATGACCAGAGGACACGTCAGGGTCAGTTGAGACCAGTTGGGGGGGGGGTATATAAGAGAGTAGTCGAGACGAGTGCGGTGTGTGGCAGAAAGCTGGGTAGTTCGCACAGTGTTGTGCGGTCAGACCGGTCAGGATAGACCGGGGAGCTGCAGGGTTGCAGTAACACAGAGAGTTGAGTTAACGTCGCCCAGAAGCGGTCGGGTCGGACCGAGGGCATGCTTGAGCATACAGCAGTTATATATATAAGTATTGATGTCAAGGCAAGACAGCCAGTTGTACAGTGTATATAGTAGAATAAACATTGCATCGTTACACAGACTTGTGTCATCTCTTGTGTATGTTGTGTGTAGCGGAGAGCAAGGTACAATCCACCTAACATAGAGACTTAACATGGGGGCCCGAATTGTCTCTGGATTGCCTAGCACCGCCAAACACTACGAGAGATGGGACGGAACCACATCAGCACAGCGGTATGTGCGCCTGTACTTTTCAGTACAGCGCCTCTGATACAGACTACTGTATCCATCGTAGGGCATACGTCTTACAAACGCACACGACGATCAACGTATCAGCGGATTTTCTGATAGACGAGGCCTAGCAAGTCCCGTACGGAACATTACCAGCAAGAACACCAACTACAAGAGATACCTCGAACCAGAACCAGCGAAACAACGACGTCGGAACCAGACGGTGCCAGCTACGAGAGAAGACGATTACAAACTGTACCGGGAGGTCAAGTTGCAGAACCAACCATCTCGCCCCAGCTACAGTGGGACCCTGAGGAGCCGAGACGACCCACAGCACCACAGTTCAAATCGGGACAAGTTCGAGAAGCTATTCAAGGTGGAGAAAAACATTACTAAGTGACAAGGAAACTACAAAAAGTGTGACTTTGTGAACTTCTTACGAATGGATATTTATTGTGTAATGGGACTTTCATTGTATATGGATATTATGTCTGAAATATAACCCACAGTAAGTACGTACTTAATTACTTATAAAATAGTGTTAAATTGGGGAAGTGTGCTATAGTAAGATTGATCTGTTAAATAATATATATATAATATAATATATATAATTAGATATAGCATACCTGTCATATATAAACGAACAATAAGGAACAATGGAAACGAGAAGTAAAAAAACACAAGATATCGATAAAATAATGGCGGACTTTAGGGAGACGGGGAGAAAGTTACAGTTAGAGGGGCAGGAGTTAAACAAATACGTAATAGACAAGTGGAGACAATGGGAAGAAGACGAACGAGAAAATAAGAGAAGACAGGAAGAAAACGAACGAGAAGATAAGAGAAGACAGGAAGCCGCGGACATTAGGAAGCATGAAAGGGAACAGAGAGAGTATGACGAGGAACAGAGACAGAAAGAAAGGGAGCACGAATTGAAATTGGCAGAAATTAAAAGGAGAGACGAAACTGAACTGGACATGACAGGCCACTCGAGAGAAAACAAAGACCTTCGACAAATAGTAAAAAATTTGCAAAAATTTGACGGGTCCCAAGAACTCGACGAATATGTGGCGACATTTGAACATGTAGTGACTCAGGCGAAAGTGCCAAAAAGTCAATGGCTGATAGAGTTACAAGTAAGGCTAACGGTTGAGTTACAATCATTCTTAATGACGGAAGACGTTAGGACAAAACTGCATGATTATGACACTGTCAAGCAACTCCTTTTGCAACATGCAGGATTTAATGGGGAGAAATACAGGGAAGCGTGGAATAGTCTAGTACCGGAGAGTAATAATTTTAGATTATTTCACTCAAAATTGGTTAGAAGTTTGGACAATTGGGTGGCCAGTACAAAAACAGAGAGAACATTTGACGGGGTGAGGGATTTATTATGTAGAAACAAGTTATTATTGAACATGAAGGAAGAGGCTGTTAAATGCATTCTAATGAATAATGCCCCCAAATGTGAGGACGTACTGACACAAATTGACCATATAAAGTCGGCAGGACAAGGACAACTAAGTAGGAAAGCCAATACACAGCCACTGGTAGGAGGTGTGGCGGAACATAGGGGTGAATATGGAGGCAAGTATAGAAGTCGCTCGACGGAGGGCCGAGTAATGGGTGCATGTTTTAACTGTGGTCAGAGGGGTCACATAATGGCCAACTGTCGACAGAAATGGGCCAATAATAGGATGCCTGCGAAGAGAAATCAGTATAAAAGACTCAGACCAGAAATTTAGCTATAATGGAAATAAGTATCCATGGTACAGCCAGGATAGATGACTCAGCAAAGATTGCAAACAGGGCCGTACTATACAGTGGCAGGGGTATAAACCTAGAAAAGGGTGGCAGTCTCGCAATACGCAATGCGTGGGGAGTATGAACGATATTTTTAGAAAGTCCACGGGTAGATTAAATGTCGAAAAATGCTTGTTGTTAGGGAAGGAAGCTTCTCTTCTTAGAGACACCGGCTGTACAATCGTAGGGTGCAGAAAGAGTTTAATACCAAAAAAATACAGGACTGATCAGACATTTACAGTTAAACTTATCGATGGGACAATAAAAACGTTTGAAACTGCTGTAGTAGACATTAAAACCCCTTATCTCTGCGGTAGATTTTTGTCCGCCCTTTTTGAAGATCCGGTAACAGATGTGATTTTAGGAAATGTTAGATCAGACGAGGACACACCATTCCATCACGGTAACGTAGTTACCAGGGCCCAGAATAAACGAAATAAAGGGGGAGGACCACAAATGAAAACGGTGATTAGTACAATCCCAAAAATATTTGAACACATCAATTTAGCTGAGGAGCAG
>CALYLW010000047.1:3991111-4123611 GCA_944989445.1 Ampullaceana balthica
GGTTTAGAAACATCACCCATGTGTCATATGCTGGTTTAGAAACATCACCCATGTGTCATATGCTGGTTTAGAAACATCACCCATGTGTCTTTATGCTGGTTTAGAAACATCACGCATGTGTCATATGCTGGTTTAGAAACATCACCCATGTGTCATGTGCTGGTTTAGAAACATCACCCATGTGTCATGTGCTGGTTTAGAAACATCACCCATGTGTCATGTGCTGGTTTAGAAACATCACCCATATGCAATGTGCTGGTTTAGAAACATCACCCATGTGTCATGTGCTGGTTTAGAAAAATCACCCATGTGTCATGTGCTGGTTTAGAAGCATCAACCATGTGTCATGTGCTGGTTTAGAAACATCACGCATGTGTCATATGCTGGTTTAGAAACATCACCCAGTGTCATATGCTGGTTTAGAAACATCACCCCATGTGTCATATGCTGGTTTAGAAACATCACCCATGTGTCATATGCTGGTTTAGAAACATCACCCATGTGTCATATGCTGGTTTAGAAACATCAACCCATGTGTCATGTGCTGGATTAGAAACATCACCCATATGTCATGTGCTGGTTTAGAAACATCATCCATGTGTCATGTGCTGGTTTAGAAACATCACCCATGTGTCATATGCTGGTTTAGAAACATCACCCATGTGTCATGTGCTGGTTTAGAAACATCACCCATGTGTCATGTGCTGGTTTAGAAACATCACCCATGTGTCATATGCTGGTTTAGAAACATCACCCATGTGTCATATGCTGGTTTAGAAACATCACCCATGTGTCATATGCTGGTTTAGAAACATCACCCATGTGTCATATGCTGGTTTAGAAACATCACCCATGTGTCATATGCTGGTTTAGAAACATCACCCATGTGTCATATGCTGGTTTAGAAACATCACCCATGTGTCATATGCTGGTTTAGAAACATCACCCATGTGTCATATGCTGGTTTAGAAACATCACCCATGTGTCATGTGCTGGTTTAGAAACATCACCCATGTGTCATATGCTGGTTTAGAAACATCAACCATGTGTCATGTGCTGGTTTAGAAACATCACCCATGTGTCATATGCTGGTTTAGAAACATCACCCATGTGTCATATGCTGGTTTAGAAACATCACCCATGTGTCATATGCTGGTTTAGAAACATCACCCATGTGTCATATGCTGGTTTAGAAACATCACCCATGTGTCATATGCTGGTTTAGAAACATCACCCATGTGTCATATGCTGGTTTAGAAACATCACCCATGTGTCATATGCTGGTTTAGAAACATCACCCATGTGTCATATGCTGGTTTAGAAACATCAACCATGTGTCATGTGCTGGTTTAGAAACATCACCCATGTGTCATATGCTGGTTTAGAAACATCACCCATGTGTCATGTGCTGGTTTAGAAACATCACCCATGTGTCATATGCTGGTTTAGAAACATCACCCATGTGTCATATGCTGGTTTAGAAACATCACCCATGTGTCATATGCTGGTTTAGAAACATCACCCATGTGTCATATGCTGGTTTAGAAACATCACCCGAGTGTCATGTGCTGCTATCTCTCTATCTGTTTCTCTCTCTGTCCGGATGACACCTTCCAAATCACCTACCCCCGCCTCTATTGTTTTCTAACTAGCTTTGTACAGTTTGTGTCATTGCGTGTTTATGTGTGTGTATGTGTATGCGATACCAAAGTGACCATACATCTTTTTAATAAGGTGTGCAAGGTGGGTACGAACTCTCCAAAATATGTTATTAATGAAGAATTCTGATCACTGTATGCTTGTGTGCGTGTTTGTGTGTATGAGTGGGGGGAGGGGGGAGGTGTAATTAATCTTTTGCTTTGTCACAGCCAGTAAACTAACTCCTGTGTGTTGTTTGGGGGGGGGGTAGGTATAATCTTTTGTTTTATACAGTCATAGCCAGTTAACTAATCTCCTGTGTGTTGGTGGTGGGGGGAGCGGGGTATTTATAATTTTTTGTTTTATATACAGTCATAGCCAGTTAACTACTGCATTAAAAGCAAGTCAGCACGTAATGGGAGTTTATCTGATTTGTTCAATAATGTTTAGTTTCAAAATATTTTATTTATTTAATTGTGCTCATTTTTTATTGAATATTTAATTGATTTATGCAATTTAAAATTCAAGGCTTAATCTTGCTAATTGACATAAATATTTTACCTTATTTAAAAAATATAAAACAATTTTTTATAATAATCTAAGATATTTGTTTACAGAGCGAATAAATTTACTTCACGCTAATCAGTACATTTCTTTCTTTACAATTTTTGTCAGGCCTACCAATGGCCTACCATAATGGACGGAAGTGATTACAGGGGTTCTTGGGTTTCTCCGGCCACTGAGTTACGTTGCTTCGTGGTTACGATTACCCCCCCCCAATTAAATATTAATGCAAAATTATATTGTGTCATTCCGTATTACGCTGTTAATGTTTACTTTACTTCATGAGGTTTAGGAATTGTGCTCTCTTTTTTAAATTAATATTTACTCTAATTCATGAGGTAAAATTTTGTTTTCTCTTTATGTAATACTTTTCTTAAGATCATTTACTGTTCCATTTTTATAGCGCTCTGCGTACGGTCATTTACAGTTTTTATTTTTTAAAATTTATTTTGTAAAATTCCGACTTACACTGAAAATTGGGTTACGACTTTAAGACGCGTCTTAAGATTTATTAATTATTTATTAATAATTTAAATTTTTTGTTACTGAAATACTTTCCCCTCGTATTATTATTATTTATTTAGACGTGCATAGTTAAACAAATAGGTTTTTCTTCCTTCTTTCTTGCATAGCAGAACAAATTTGCTGTGTTACGTCACAAAATTTGGGAGCCATGGAATTACCGCAACTTAACCGATTTCGCGAAATAATGAATTGCAACTTAACGGGATCTATACAAGCGTTATTAAAATATAATTAATCGAAATTAATCGATTGATCTATTGATTTTTTCCGGATAAATCGAACAATTTTTTTTAAATCAGTATCAGCCCTCATTGATATATTTGAATGAATAACTCTCCATCAGCTTTTGACTCCCCCCCCCACCTACCCGTGCCATCTTTTCTATAGTCAGCCAGCAACATTGTGTCTCACGAATATCACCTTAAACATTACCTTCTCTTTTTCTGTCTCTCTCTTTCATTTGGTCTCTTAATATATCTCTCTGTCAAAGTCAGTCTCTTTCTCTAGCATTATTAACGCTATTTCCTTAGGAAAATTTGCGTTTATAGATTCGACATGTCTGTAACGCTTGCACATGCAAATCCTCCTGAACCATACCAGATAGAGGGTTCGAGTCTCTTGCAAATATGCTAAGGATGTCCCAAGGATGAGCATCGGTCAAAAAAAAATACCGAAAAGATTTACTGGATTTCCTGGACAAATATAAAAACCCGAAAAAATATCAGTATTTTGCCAATTTCTCGACAACCATAACATCTATCGGGTTGAAATAAACGTCAAAAAATAGCTAATAATATTTAGAACAATGTTGAAGAAGGAATGATAAGAAATGAACCTTCATTCGACTCCCGTAATTTTAGAAGCAATTTTTGAAAGTAATTGTTTTGTTTAGTTTCAAAATTATTGATTTGAAATAACTTTTAATGTAATCTAGAATGATAGTTAATGGGGTTTACCCGCTTTGTGAATGCTTATGTTAGATTGTGTAGTGGTGCGCATTATATTGACACATTCTTGGTTTGATGTAGCGTGAAGGGATATGACGTCATATTGTGTTTATTTTCAGAATAACTTTGTACAGTTTGTGTCACTGAGTGTTTGAGTGTTTGTATGTGTATGCGCTAGAGATTAGTTGTTTCAGAAAGATATTGCACATCTCCAACACAGCGCACATCACAAACGAAGCGGTCCGCAACACAATAAGTACTGTCATTGGCCCCTAAAAGGACCTTCTCACCTCCATTAAGAAGAGGAAATTACGATGGTATGGACACGTGAGAAGAACTGGAGGTCCCGCAAAGAATATTTTGCAAGGCACAGTCCAGGGAGGAGGGAAAAGAGGCAGACAAAAGTAGAGATGGGAGGACGATATCAAAGAGTGGACCGGCCTGTCATTCAGCGACTCTCAAAGGGCAGCACAGGACAGGGACAGATGGCGTGAGATAGAGAGAAGTTCACGATGGTGCCCCAACGACCCAACGACGAGTTAAGGAATAGTTCAAGTTCAAGTTCAAGTGATAGAAAAGTTACCAGGTATCTTTATAATAAGGTGTTCAGGGGGAAGAATTTAAAAAAAAAGAAAAAAAAGTTAATACTGAATTAACCTCATCACTTTTTGCATGTGTGTGTCTGCGTGTGTGTGTGTGATTGTGTGTGTTTGTGTCAGTATATGTGTGTGTGGGGGGGTGTGTGTGCGTGTGTTTGTGTGAGTGTCTCTCTGTATGTGTGTGAGGTAGGTGTTGCTAATATCTTGTTTTAACAACAGCCACAGCCAGGTAACTACTGCATTTAAAAATGTTATCGTGAGTAGGGAGTTAATCTGATTTTAATATTTTGTTGTGTCAAAAATAAATACTTTTAATATCTATGTTCTCACATTGTACAAAACAAATTAATTTAATAATTAATTTAAAATTCAAACAAACATATTGACTTTTCATATACATACTTTATCTTATTCACAAAAGTTAAAACATAATTTTTGGAACGATTTAAGAATTTTATATTTTGAGAAAATTGCCCTTACAGCCGGCATGCCTGATGTACATATCGATTATATCATTTGACAGGTCTAACGATGGCCTACCATAAACAGACAGAAGCAATTGTAAAGGTTCTATGTTACAGTTGGATTGGACCAGAACAGTACTGCCAGCGCTAGGTTTTTCAACCCAGATCTAGGTGTTGTTTTGTTTTACCTTTTCTAGGTTTTTTATTTTCGAAAGAGCCATAATTTTTATTTTTATTTAAGAAAGTAAGTAAACGATGTTAAAGTAAATAAAAAGAGATACATACAAAATATTTTTAAAAACCACTATTTTATAAGTGTACTAAAAAGAAGAAAATAATGTAAAACTAATAAGTGTAAGTACTTTCATATTATATGACTAAAACGTTTGGCGGGCGCTTATTAGGTTTTACATATGCAGTTCACTCATTCTCTCACTTATAGATATCCCTTTTGCCTTCTTAATTATAAATCTTTAATTTTAATACCAAACACCCGCCCCACGTTTTTAGTCATATTATATGAAAGTACTTGAACTTATTGTACACTTACAAAAAACGTGGTTTTTAAAAAATATTTTTTTACCTCAATTTTTTTTTATACCAAACACCTCATAAGCGCCCGCCCAACGTTTTAAAAACACGGTGATGTGGTCTCGGGGTGAACTCATAGATGTAAACAAAAGCAGACGGTACAGATGCTTATATATAGATAAACTTTAAAAAATCAATAATTTAAAAACGGTACATTCAATCGATCTGAAATTTTGATACAATGCATTGTCATCCAAGATCTATCTATGGTAAAATTTTGATATCTCTAGGACCATGAGAAGTGGTTTAATTTTACGTTAGCAGATTTGAAAAAAATCGTGGACTGACACACAATGCCACAGGAACGGAAGCGAGTTAATAAAACGTGGTTAAAAAAATATATGTGCAAATAATATGAGTAATAATTTCTACTTTTAAAAAATATAAAAGTACCCCGTGAAAACCACAGTGTTTGACTATATTCCTTTGTATTTGAGACAACTAAAAATACTGATTACCGTACATACTCGTTCTATAGCCCGTTCGATCAAAAGCAGATCCCCCCCCCTTTTTTTGTTTGTTTTGGAAACGAAAAGAATTAAAATTGTGTAACCCGCTCGCAAGCCGACCACCCGAAAAAGAATAGGACAGCGTAACCAAAATCGTACATATTTTTTTAAAACTAAAAGCTAAATTGGTCATTATGATTGTTAACGTTGTTCTGCCTATTTTTGTCTTTGTGCTCTTTGTTAAGCAAGAGTTACCGGTATTTTAAAAAAAATAAATTTGGTAAACAGTGGCGAAAGCGCGTACATTAAAATTCCTTGTTGAAAACAAAATTTGTAGAACAATTTATTAAAACATTCACAAAAATAAATAAAATGATTAAATAAGGTAAGTGCAGATGTATACTAGTGTATTAAAGCTTCTGGTAGAGCAGTCGAATCTTGTAGAATGTAGAAAAGGACCTTAATTAATCCATTTCTGGAGCACATCATTGCTGAACTAGATATGCGGTTCTCTGGCTTAACCGGGAAATCCTCACAACTCATAGCTCTTGTGCCAAGTACTGTTAGAAATTGTATGTATGAAGATCTGAAAGGCGATGTGGATTTACCCCCCAACTTTTCCCCCTAGATTTTGTCCAAAAAAGGTCGGCTTGCGAACGAGTACATGCGGTAACTTTGTACAGTTTGTGTCACCAGGTGACTTTATAATAAGGTGTGCAAGAAGATTACGAATTCTCCAGAGAATTTTATTACTGAAAAATTCTGATCACCGTTTGCTTGTGTGCGCGTTTGTGTGTGTGTGCGTGTGGGCGAGCGGGGTGTTTATAATCTCTTGTTTTAACAACAGTCATAGCCATTTAACTACTGCATAATGAAGCAAGTCGTTGTATAATTGGAGTTAATCTGATTTTTTCAATGTTTTTTTTTGTCGTAAAATATTGTTTTGTTTAATTATCCTCATTTTGTTTTTAATATACATTTAAATTAAACAATTAAAAATTATAGCCGAATTATCAGTGATTGAAAAATATATTTTATCTAATTCAAAATTTTCTAAAACAGAGTGTTAAAAATAACATTCTAAAATATTTATAAACAGAGAATTCATTTTCAGCAAACTCATTATTCTAATTAAAATTGTATTGACTTTTTGTCAGGTCTACTATTGGCCTACCATACATGGATTTATGTAATTACAGGGAGTGTTACGCCAGTCCCTACTTACGCAGTTTCGCAATTACGTACGCCTCCTTATAGAAATAAATTAGATAATGTTATGTGTCATTCCGTCTTACTTTGTTAATGACGCAGTACATTCCTTTATAGTTTTTGTTTTATTAATGTTCCGACTTACACTGAAAATCGGGTTACGATGCGTCATAAGTACGGATTAACTTTATAACCCTTTGACCCCGTGTATTGAGGAACTAGGCTCCAAATTTAATTTAAAATAAGACCAGATAGAGGCCCTCTATATTTCAGAAATCCTGCTAATTTTTTGTTGAACTTAAAAACTGGTCCCAGGACTTCTCGTCCACGAAGACAAAGTTGACACCAGGATCCACCTGCACTATGGTCTGTACCTATCTCCACCTTCAGCTGCTCGGCTGCGCAGATATCTGACCGATGTCGCGCAGCAGTTTAGAAATTCCGTGCAGCAAAATTTCTAAAATATGGAAATAATAATGGTTGCAGACACATCCTTTTACTTTGAACACGGAACAACGAACTTCAGAGAGAACATTAGCCCCTACCGTAATAGGCAAGGAAGGATTGCTGGACATCGCACATCACCAGTGCGTCATGTGCTGGTGAGAAACATCACCCGTGTGTCATGTGCTTTTGAGAAACGAAGTGCAGGCTCCATTCCACCTCCTACCCCACCCACCCCCACCTTAATTAGTCCCAGGAGTTAGCTCACATATAGAATGAAATTGAACTGAAATTTACACGTGAATCTATTGACTCCCCACGCACCTCACTAAGAGACCAACACAAGTGAATATATTGACTCCCCACGCACCTCACTCAGAGACTAACACAAGTGAATATATTGACTCCCCACGCACCTCACTCAGAGACCAACACAAGTGAATCTATTGACTCCCCACGCACCTCACTCAGAGACTAACACAAGTGAATCTATTGACTCCCCACGCACCTCACTCAGAGACCAACACAAGTGAATATATTGACTCCCCACGCACCTCACTCAGAGACTAACACAAGTGAATATATTGACACCCCACGCACCTCACTCAGAGACTAACACAAGTGAATCTATTGACACCCCACGCACCTCACTCAGAGACTAACACACGTAAATCTATTGACTCCCCACGCACCTCACTCAGAGACTAACACAAGTGAAACTATTGACTCCCCACGCACCTCACTCAGAGACTAACACAAGTGAATCTATTGACTCCCCACGCACCTCACTCAGAGACTAACACAAGTGAATCTATTGACTCCCCACGCACCTCACTCAGAGACTAACACAAGTGAATCTATTGACTCCCCACGCACCTCACTCAGAGACTAACACAAGTGAATCTATTGACACCCCACGCACCTCACTCAGAGACCAACGCAAGTGAATCTATTGACTCCCCACGCACCTCACTCAGAGACCAACACAAATGAATATATTGACACCCCACGCACCTCACTCAGAGACTAACACAAGTGAATCTATTGACACCCCACGCACCTCACTCAGAGACTAACACAAGTGAATCTATTGAATCCCCACGCACCTCACTCAGAGACTAACACAAGTGAAACTATTGACTCCCTACGCACCTCACTCAGAGACTAACACAAGTGAATCTATTGACTCCCCACGCACCTCACTCAGAGACTAACACAAGTGAATCTATTGACTCCCCACGCAACTCACTCAGAGACCAACAAAAGTGAATATATTGACTCCCCACGCACCTCACTCAGAGACTAACACAAGTGAATCTATTGACTCCCCACGCACCTCACTCAGAGACCAACACAAGTGAATCTATTGACTCCCCACGCACCTCACTCAGAGACTAACACAAGTGAATATATTGACACCCCACGCACCTCACTCAGAGACCAACACAAGTGAATCTATTGACACCCCACGCACCTCACTCAGAGACCAACACAAGTGAATCTATTGACTCCCCACGCACCTCACTCAGAGACCAACACAAGTGAATCTATTGACTCCCCACGCACCTCACTCAGAGACCAACACAAGTGAATCTATTGACTCCCCACGCACCTCACTCAGAGACCAAGACAAGTGAATCTATTGACTCCCCACGCACCTCACTCAGAGACTAACACAAGTGAATCTATTGACACCCCACGCACCTCACTCAGAGACTAACACAAGTGAATCTATTGACTCCCCACGCACCTCTCTCAGAGACCAACACAAGTGAATATATTGACTCCCCACGCACCTCACTCAGAGACTAACACAAGTGAATATATTGACACCCCACGCACCTCACTCAGAGACCAACACAAGTGAATATATTGACTCCCCACGCACCTCACTCAGAGACTAACACAAGTGAATATATTGACACCCCACGCACCTCACTCAGAGACTAACACAAGTGAATCTATTGACACCCCACGCACCTCACTCAGAGACTAACACAAGTGAATCTATTGACTCCCCACGCACCTCACTCAGAGACTAACACAAGTGAATCTATTGACTCCCCACGCACCTCACTCAGAGACTAACACAAGTGAATCTATTGACTCCCCACGCACCTCACTCAGAGACCAACACAAGTGAATCTATTGACACCCCACGCACCTCACTCAGAGACCAACACAAGTGAATCTATTGACTCCCCACGCACCTCACTCAGAGACCAACACAAGTGAATCTATTGACTCCCCACGCACCTCACTCAGAGACCAACACAAGTGAATCTATTGACTCCACCGCGCACCTCACTCAGAGACCAACACAAGTGAATCTATTGACTCCCCACGCACCTCACTCAGAGACTAACACAAGTGAATCTATTGACACCCCACGCACCTCACTCAGAGACCAACACAAGTGAATCTATTGACACCCCACGCACCTCACTCAGAGACTAACACAACACAATTTGTTTATCCTTTGATTAAACGAGTAAATTCTACTTTTCTTTATTTCCGCATATTTTTTAAGAAGAATTTCTCTCCGTCAGCTTATCCCCCCCCTCCCCAACATCATCATCATTTCTTTTGGCGTGTCCCATGACTATTACCTTAATCATTACGATCTCTCTTTCTATCTCTTTCATTGGCTCTCTCTATCTCTCTCTGTCTCTATCTCTCCTTGTCTTTCTCTGTATCTCTCTCTTCCTCTCTCTCTGCCTCTCCATCTCTCTCTTTTTCGGTCTCTTCCTCTGTCCCTCTTCCTTTCTCTTTCTCTCTATATGTCTATCTATTTCTGCCCATCTCTCTCTGCCTCTCTGTCTCTCTCTTTGTTATTTTCCCCCCTGTCTGACTTTCTCTCTCCCTATCTATCTCACTTTCTCTCTGTTTTCTTTCGTCTCTCGATCCCTCTGTCTCGCTCTAAAAATGTTTCTGTACATCTCTCTCTTTTCATCTCATTTTTTCTGTTTTCTCTCTCCTTTTCTCTGTATCTCTTTCTCTCTGTTTCTCTCTATGTTTCTCTCTCTATCTCTCCCCCTGTCTCTCTCTCTCTCCCTGTTTCTCTCTCCGGATGACTTGATAATGAATGTGAAATAATTCCACAACGTATTTTCTTCAAATCACCTACCCCCGCCCCTTACCTTGTTTTTCTAACTAACTTTTTACAGTTTATATAACTGAGTGTCTGAGTGTGTGTATTTTTTAGTTTATAGGAGTGTGACCAGGTATTTTTAAAATAAGGTGTTCAGAGGGGTACGAATTTTAAAAAATAGTTATTACTGAAGTAACCTCATCACTGTTTGTATGTGTTTGTGTGTGTGTGTTTGTGTGAGTATATGTGTTTGTGTGTGTGTGTGTGGGTGTGTGTTTGGGTATGTCATTGTGTGCGAATGTGTGTGAGGTAGGTGTTGATAATCTGTTGTTTTGACAACAGCCACAGCCAGGTAATTACTGCATTAAAAAATGTTATCGTATGAAGGGAGTTAATCTGTGTTTTATTATTTTTAAATATGCTTTTAGTGTCAAAAGTATACATTTTAAAATTTATTTATTCTCAATTGGTATCAAACATTTACCTTAATAAGAAATTTTACAAAATAATAATTAATCACATATATATCATATCTTGTTCAAAAAAGACTAAAACAATGTTTTTGTAACAATTTAAGAATATTATATTTTGAGAAAATTGCCATATGCGATGTTTCTATACGTGTGTGTAATAAACTTTTCTTTGACAGGCCTACCAATGGCCTACCATAAACAGATATCTAAGTGTTAAGTAAAAAGTTCAAAATTAAATTAAAATGGAACCAGATTACTGCTGCCGGTTCTTCCAGCGCTAGGCCTTTCAACCTAGATCTAGGTTTTTTGGACCTTGTCTAGATCTTTTATTTTAAAAATTGCAAAATCTAGGTACTTTTGTTAAAAAATTAAATATGTGCAATTAACACGCTAAATAAATTCGATTTTGTCAAATATAAAACTTAGCAGTAGGCGACAACAGTATGTTTAGCCGCACAATAAAGTTACATTTTCAAATCTATGGCTCTATGCTGCTGAATTCGAAAGGTGGCGCTGCTACGGGTCCATCTGTCTGAAAACTTCTGGTACAAGATAAAACAGCTGGAATGAGCAAACATATTCAATTTTATAGGATTTAACAGTCTCAATATTTTCTCCTATCTGCATTGAGAGAATATTCTCTCAAGTATACACGGTATAGACTAAAGATAAACTAAAACAACCTTCAGATAAACATACTTATAAAAACATTTTTCCTATTCCGTGTGGAACAACAAATACATAAAAATCTGGCTTTTTTTAGTCCAGGATTCGAACGTGGACTGGATTGTCTAATCAAAGCAGGAAAACCAACACTCTATCAACATTGAAAAATAAAAATGTGAGACGAGACATAAACAATGGATACACGTAGGACTCCATAATCTTCTGTATAGAAGAAGCGTCTGTCATATATAAAATAAGAATGATGCTAAGAATGCTAATAATATTGCAATTTATAAGGAAGATGACATAAGTGATGAATAAATGCAGGTGTACGTATATTTTACAAATAGTTATGTTGAACACACTAATACCTTAGGTCAGAGGCGTCACTAAGGGGTGCGGACTGCACCGGCTGACACCATGGCAAGGGGTGACACCAATGTGTATTATCCTGTGTGTTTCCGTTATTTGTAACTGGAAGGCTCCGAGGAGGTCTATGGGGTAGGTTGTCAGAGGAGGATACCTTAGTGACGTCTCTGCCTGAAGGACCGTTCATAAATGACGACACGCATCTAGGGGGCTGGGGTTCAGACTTTTTGGCAATGTGTGACGAGGCGGCGGGTGTGTTAAAAAACTGTGACTTCACAACCAAAATGCGCAACTTTAAGTGAATACCCCATTAAATACTTAATTGTTTACTATTTATTTAATGACGTTGTAAATGGCCTTTACGTGAGTTACGTTATTAAAGTGCAGCCTCACACTTAATACACATATACATGAGAATAATATGATTTGAAATATTCTTATTTTCAAAAATGAAAATTTTCGGGGATGGTGGGGGGGGGGAGAGAGAAGCTTTGTGTCGTCATATTTGTTTGTTTGTTTGTTTTTTCGTTGTTTTTTTTGCATGTCTAGGTTTTTTCTATCGAATCTAGGTTTTTTTTACCTGTTGGCTTGTTTTTTTTCTAATATTGACACTGGCAGTTCTGCTGATACCAAAGCTAGGCTTTCCAACCTAGATCCAGGTTCTTATTCTCCCTTTCTAGGTTTTTTATTTCAAAAATGGCCATAATCTGGGGTTTTTCTTTAAGAAAGTAAATAAACGATGTTTAAGTACAAAAATTAATAAATATGTGCAATTAATATGATAAATATTTTCAACTTTTCGAAAAAAAAACCCCGTAAAAAGCAATGTTTTTTTTACTATAAATCCTTTATATTTGAGACATAACTTAAAGTATTGATTATCTACTATATAAAGCGCAGTTGGTGTTTGTATGTTTGTATGTGGGTATGTTTGTATGTTTCACTTTTCGACTTTCAGATACACAATCACGGAAAAACCAAACGACGGACGGGGACCAAATTTGTCAGGATGGTTCCTTTTAACCAGTTATTTTTTATGCATTTTTTCCAATACTATATTTTGAGCGGTACGCTTTGAAAAATCAATTATTGTCAAATTACGGTGCGCACATGTTCGTTTACGCATCTTAAATTGAGCTGTGCCATATTATTATAACATTTATATTTGGTTAGGCTTTTAAATAAGATACACTTATACAATTTAAACTTTGACTACCGGACTTATTTACATAAGTAGATTAGACTAAATAAAGTGATCCTGAAAACGCTTAATTATTATGAATTGCGAATTGAACATGTTATGTTCATTCTTTTGTAGTCGGAATAACATAGGCTAGTATAAAAAACCAAACTTTGTACATATAAACCCGATAAGCCATTTGAAATTCTACATCGAATTGAATTCCTTCGTGTCCGTGGTACCGAAACATTTTTAAAAATCTAAATGGCATATATCTGTTTTACATAAGATTTTAACTAATAGATAAATCTTGGCAAATAAAAAATGTAATAACAAGCAACTAATACCGGGAAAAGGTTCAGCACGAAGTGCAGGTATATTTCTTGTGTTCAATATAATACGCGAAAGACTTGCATAAACATTTACCGTAATTAACTATAAAATAAAATACTGAAATCAAGGGGTTGGCATAACACTAAATAGACACAAGGAAAGACACTTCTTCTTCTTTGTTCTCAATTTGAGTTTTGCATGCCGACGAGTTTTGCGCCCATTGGCCCGTGGTCACCGACTTCAGCTTGCTGTTTTTTCTGGATAGCCTTTTCCATAGCCTTTGGTCAGCCAAGACCATCTTCAAGGCAGCAGTTGATTTTTGCAAGTGATGCAGCGTTCACAGGCCACGGCTATAAGGTTCCACGCATTACCCAGCCGCCTTTATTTCCCTAACTAGTGTTAGGTGGACTCGTGGACCCGGGAACAAATCCTTGGCTTCACATGGATTCGAACCCGTGACCATCGGTACGCCAGTCGTGCAGCTGCCAATCGACCACCGTGCTCCGTGACAGACACTAAAATGTATAATCTTTTATAAATATATACTTCGTTAATCATTCACAACTTATGAGCGGAAGTTCAGATATAATTATAGCAAATAATGTGGAATGAGCTGAACACGCTTTTGTGTCATTCCAAAAGGTAAACAAACTGGTATGTAAAATGTAACAGAAAAGTAAGCATTTTACATCTTTAAAGTAACAAATTTCTATGATTCAAAAATATGGAGTAGAATTAGACAATTGTAAGCTCAGCTTCTATGCGGGTTTTTGCAAAATCTGGCCATTTAAAGCAGTTTTAGGGGGTCGGCTTATATGTGATGTAGGCTTATATGCGAGTAAATGGTACAGATGGGGAAAATATGATAAAAGTCACTATCAATAATATCATCCAAACTTGGGTGGCACTAACTCAAAGTCAAGATGTTTTTAAGCATAACTTAGGATAAACTTTTAGATTATATTTTAAGTTCAACTCTCACAATTTAACAACAGGAATATACGAAAAGTGATTTCAAGACTATAACGAATTGTCAAACTTACGTTTTAAAATAAGACTGTGTATAGTAATGTATATTTTGGGGATCTAGCTTTAGAAAAAAAGTGTCTACTGTTACTCTAAATTATAAAACTCAACATTATGTCAAGTTATTATTATTTTTTATAAATCGGTAAATGTTATACAGGCTAAAAAGAAAATTAAAAAATTAATTTGAACAAAATTATTTAAATAAAAGAAAAATGCACAGGGAAGCGCATTTATGACATGAAGAATGTGATCAGTGATGAAAACAATGGCACATGTTTGTTAGGGGGGAGATTAATTTACCTTAGGTGCTTACATAGTTTATATGATTATTTTAGAACGATTGCTCCATAAACTGCCCCAAAAGAACAAGTGTGTTGAAAAGAATTGATCGGAGCTTTTAACGAAGAAAATGTATGATAAATAGGAGGTACATGCTCGGCACTGACGTAAGAGTGAGGCTAACTAACGCGCCTTACGATGTTAGAGTGAGGCTAACTAACGCGCCTTACGACGTAAGAGTGAGGCAAACTAACGCGCCTTACGACGTAAGAGTGAGGCTAACTAACGCGCCTTACGATGTTAGAGTGAGGCTAACTAACGCGCCTTACGACGTAAGAGAGAGGCTAACTAATGTGCCTTACGACGTAAGAGTGAGGCTAACTAACGCGCCTTACGATGTTAGAGTGCAGACTTCCATTATATACATACTTGAATGACAATTAACTAAAATTATTTGAGACATGCTCAATTTGAAATAAGATTCTTAGCATGTCTAGGTTTTTTCTTGTGGATCTAGGATTTTCTCAAAATTGTCGCTGTCAGCACTGATTGAAATGGTTTAATATTTTAACTTGCTAGAACATTAAATCAATGAGAACCCTGAGCTTGTTTCTCTACAACGAGACGGTTTAATCTGGTGGTAATAGGAGACAATGACACAATGAGACGAATTGCTAGTTTAGAAACATCTCCCGTGTGTCATGTGCTGGTGAGAAACATCACCGATGTGTTATGTGCCGGTGAGAAACATCACCTGCGATTCATGTGCTGGTAAGAAACATCACCAATGTGTCATATTCTGGTGAAAAACGAAGTGCAGGCTACAAAGCCACAATCCCAAAAACCCCACCATAATTAGTCCCAAGGGTTTGTTCACAGATGGAATGAAAATGAAGATGTCACTACAAATGGGTCAGGTATACACAAGACAAAGTGCACAGAAATGAAATATTCATAAACATACTGCATACTTGTTAATAGTTTCAACAGGAAACAAACGTCACATATTTTAAACATGTACCATTTGTTGGACTGAAGCTGCTAATATATTGTCAGTTAGTTAGTTGGTTCCTCTCGGGCCGAAGACGGCACATGGGCAGAAGTCATTGATTTCCATTTACGACGATCCGTCGCCAATTGTATTAGGTCTTGATTATTTCTTAGACCTATAGTTGAGCTTTCTCTTTTGATTGTTCTACGTAGGGTTTCCTTTGGTCTTCCTTGTTTTCTTTTGCCTTTTGGTGTCCATATGAAGGCCTGCCGTGTTAGTCTTCTCTCGTCCATTCGAAGAACATGACCGATGTAATTCCAACGCCTTCTCCTTATAAGGGTTGACACATATTCTTGGTTGGTTTCTTCTCTTTTTGTTTCATTTGATTTAAAATCACTCCATTTTATATTCAACATTTTTCGGAGACATTTGTTCTCGAAGGCAACTAATTTCTTTTCTATAGCTTGAGTGGATTTCCAGCTTTCACATGCATATGTTAGTACAAGGATTACGCAAGAGTTGAATAGCCTAAGTTTTATATGTTTGCTAAGTGTCTTTGATCTCCAAATATTTGTAAGTTTGTTAAAAGCACTTTACGCAAACGCAATTCGGGTCGTTATCTCTGTTGTTGCATCTCCATCATATGACATTTTGCTTCCTAAGTAAGTGAAGTTGGTTACTATCTCTATGATTTGGTCATTAAGTATAATATCATTGGGTTGGTTTGTGAGGTCCATGACTTTTGTTTTGGTTGTGTTGATTTGAAGACCAATTTGATTTAAAAAGTGCTGGAGACGATCCGTTTTTTCTTGGGTGTTCAGATGCGTTGAGCTTATAAGAGCCAGGTCATCTGCTAAGTCAAGGTCTTCCAAAGTATTGTTTTCGGTCCATTTGATGCCTAATCCGGCATCCGTGCATTTTCGCATGACCCAATCAATTGCTATTCCAAATAACATTGGGGACATGACACATCCTTGCTTCACACCTGTTTAAACTGGGAACCAGTCAGAATTTCCGGCTTCAGTTTTCACACAGCAAAGTGAATCTGCATAAAAAGCTTTTATAATGTTCACGTATTTAGTTTGGAAACCACAGATGTTAAGAAGTTTCCAGAGCGTAGGTAGGTGGAGGCTGTCGAACGCTTTTTGGAAATCAACAAAATTTATGATGAGCTGGGATTGAAATTCAACAGATTCTTCGATGATAGTTCGGAGTGTGAATATATGGTCAATACATGACCGATGAGGTCTGAAGCCTGCTTGCTCTTCTCTGAGCCTTTCGTCTATTGACTTTTGTATTCTCTCTAGTAGAATACTGAAGAAAAAAAATTCCTGGTACAGATAGTAAAGTTATTCCACGCCAATTGTTGCAGTCTGATAAATCGCTTTTTTGGCAGTTTGAAGATGGCACCGTTTTTCCATTCTTGTGGTTGGGATTCATTTTGCCGGACATCATTGAATAACAGCAATAAATGCTGTAGAACATTTTCATCTGCTGACTTCAGCATTTCCCCTGAAATTTCATCTTCGCCAGTTGCTTTATTGTTTTTTAACTTCCTGATGGCTTGTTTTAGTTCTTCAATTGTGAAGTTTTCACATGCTGCAGTTAAAATAGACATGTTCTCTTCTTCACCAATAACTGGGGTAATTGTTGGCTGTGGTCTGTTTAATATTTCTTTGAAATGTTCTGCCCACCTTTGTTTTTGTTCTTCATCTAATGCTAGTAATTTGCCATTGGTGTATTTGATTGGCGTTTTTTTAGTGGTTGGATGGTTGCACAGCTGTCTCATAATGTGAAATAAAGTTTTGCTGTTACCTGTTTTTGCTGCTATTTCTGCTTCCGCGGACAGATTGTTTATAAAATTGTTGTTGTCTTTTCGGGCATCAGCTTTCACCTCTTTGTCCAGCAGTGCGTAACATCGTTTGCTGCTTACGTATGAGGAAGACGTTCTTGCTGATAAAGGTTTAGCTTCATTTGTTTTCTTTTTTGGATATTTATCCAGGTGTTTTTGCTTATCCATTTTTTCTTCTTACTCTGTTTGAAGCCAGCTTCGTTGGTTGCTGCAATATTCATCGTATTTTTAAGAAAGTTCTATTTTGCTTCGATGTCTTTTTCAGCATTGTTGTTGTCTGTTAGGGTTGGCCGGGCTGCGTATCTGTTGTCTGTTAGGGTTGGCCGGGCTGCGTATCTGTTGTTTATTTCGATATTGTAAGGAGCCTGGATGTCTTTTAACTGCAGTTGCTGGGAGTCTATTTTCTTATTTTTTTGTTGGTTTCTTCAATTGTTTTAATCTCATTTTTAATTTGGCAATGCAGAGGTTGTGATCGCTGCCAATATCTGCTTCCCTGTATGCTCTAACGTCTCGGACTGATTAACGAAATTTTGCACTTATGCAGATGTGATCTATTTGGTTTTTGGTGCAATTATCCGGAGAGATCCAAGTAGCTTTATGTATATCTTTACGGGGAAATAAGGTGCTTGCTATCACAAGATTTGATAGTTGACAAACTTCTATTATTGTCAATAATAACGGAATACACATAATAATATATTGTCAGTATATACACATAATCATGCAGTATATAAATAATGCCATTTGTTGGACTGAAGCTGCTAATATAGTCACTGTGTACACATAATCATGCAGTATATAAATAAAGACCTTTTTTGGACTGAAGCTGCTAATATATTGTCAATATGTACACATTATCATGCAGTATATAAATAAAGACCTTTGTTGGACCGAAGCTGCTAATATATTGTCAATATGTACACATTATCATGCAGTATATAAATAAAGACCTTTGTTGGACTGAAGCTACTAATAGTGTCAATGTGTACACATAATCATGCATTATATAAATATCCCCCCTGTACACATAATCATGCAGTATATAAATAATGCCATTTGTTGGATTGAAGCTGCTAATATAGTGTCATTGTGTAAACATAATCATGCATTATATAAATAATACCCCCTGTACACATTATCATGCAGTATATAAATCAGGCCATTATTTGGATTGAAGCTGCTGATATAGAGTAAATGTAAACACATAATCATTCATTTTTAAAAAAAAATTGTTGCATTGAAGCACTATGGGTCACAACCTCACTCGCTCCAGCAGTTCTTGCCTCTGTTGAAGTGACAACTTCTTTTAAGTAGTGTCTCCTGTTGACATATTCCGGACTTATACTTATCATACTTGCCGTTTGTTAATTCAGATTGCATTTGGATAACGCGATGCAAAATCTTTTTTTACTTCCTTCATATTTTCGATACAAATTGCTAACTTAGTAATTTACAGGTATTTTGCAGGATAGACGAAATGGATTGCCGTCTTTATCGATAAAATTTGCCAAGTCCTCTTTTCATTGTTATAGAAAACTATTCTTCTTGGATATACAATTTTAAATAATAAATTAATAATTTTAGTAAAAACTAAACAACAGTAAAGGTCAATACTTCGAATTTCGAATTTATCACCAACCAATCAGAACCAATCGCACCCTACAACTTTTAAACTTAAAATCAATCCTAAATCATTTTCAACCCTTTGTTTGGGTCAAGTTTTTTTTTGACGTTCATTTATTTATTATTTTACTTTATAAATTTCAAATGAAAATTTTTGTTTTTTATAAATTGTTCGCTAGGTGCAAAGAGGTCTAATAGTTGATTTGTCAAAAGGATTTTGATAATCACATTTATACAATAATAATAAATTGTCAAATGCTTGTCATAAATTTCACCATTCTAGTTTAATTTTAAAAGTGCAATATGGGGGTGGGGGTTGCTTTCTGGCCCCTTACAATGGATTTTAAGATGTCCTAAATAAGGGATATAATTCAGGGCCCAAGTTAATTACAATGCTTATTTAGAGTAAGAGTTAAATTATAAATCTACGTCTATGTGTAGTAAGCATTAGTTTTATTATAAAACGAACAAAAAATTGAATATCGCACATTTTTTACTATCACATATTTTGTTCAGAGGTAGAGAAAAAAAGACAGTTTGAGAGATGGTTTAAAATAATTTACACAAATAAACCGCTTGTTTTTCTATGTTTATAGTAGAGATATAATAATATCAGTCTAGTAATAATTAAATAATAACATTTAGGTCTGGGAAAACTGCTGGGACAACTTTGCCACCTTCTGGGACAACTTTGCCATCTGCTGGGACAACATTGTCACCTGATGTGACAACTTTTCCATCTGCTATGACAACTTTGCCACCTTCTGGGACAACTTTGCAACCTGCTGGGACAACTTTGCCACCTTCTGGGACAACATTTCCATCTGCTATGACAACTTTGCCACCTTCTGGGACAACTTTGCCACCTGCTGGGACAACTTTGACACCTTCTGGGACAACTTTGCCACCTGCTGGGACAACTTTGCCACCTTCTGGGACAACTTTTCCATCTGTAATGACAACTTTGTCACCTTCTGGGACAACTTTTCCATCTGCTATGACAACTTTGCCTCCTTCTGGGACAACTTTTCCATGTGCTATGACAACTTTGCCACTTTGTGTGTGTTTGTGAGAGAGAGAGAGAGAAAGGGCGCATGTGTGTGAGAGAGAGCGGGAGAGAGCGGGAGTGTGTGTGAGAGAGAGAGAGGGCGCGTGTGTATTTGTGTGTGTGAGAGAGAGAGAGAGCGTGTGCATGTGTATCACTCAGACACATACTGACACAAACTGTACACCTTATAATAAAGATACATTATCACTTTTTGTAGAACAGCGCTCGAAGACCTGGATAGAGTCCAAAACCAAGCGTTAAGATTGGTCTGCGGGGCGTTACGTACCACACCCAACGCAGCAGTAGAAATCTTGTTAAACGTGGAACCGCTCAAAGTACGGCGAGAGAAGGCAATACTAACTACGGTGGAACGATACCGTAGAATGGACCGTGATGAACCCTGTTTTCAGATACAAGACAGGTGGGTAAAATGCTCGCGACTGAAACGACCCTCCTTTATGGATGCGGTCAACGAGCTTGAGGTTTCAGTCAATTTACCCAAAAGCAGGGAAAAAATGTCCATGGTCCCGGCGAGGGGACCTCACGAATGCTTCTCTCCGCCCGATCTACGTTTGACACTGGCAAATGCCGCGGTGAGGAAAAATAGTCCAGTAGAGCTTCAGCACAAGGAAGCACTGAGAACTATTAATGCTTATGGAACCGGCGTAGTGAGAGTATACGCAGATGGCTCATACTTCACAGATGGATGAAGCGGGTACGGCGCACTGATTGAATACCCCGTGGGGGGACCAGCAGCAGCTGAGCTGTCGGGACAATGTGGATTGATAGCTTCGGGCAGGGATGCCGAGCTAGAAGCAATTCACAGGGGTGTGAAAGAAGTGCGCCTACGCCTATGTAGAAGAAAGGTTTTTCCAACAGTCGTGGTCTTCACCGACTCAACATCCTCCCTGGAAGCCTTGGGTCGGAGCTCATTGGAGTCGAAAATTGTCAATGCTGTACTGGAGATCGTGGACAACATTAGATCTCGCGGGGGCATGGTTGTCCTGCAGTACATTACAGGGCACGCAGGAATACCACAGCAGGAAAGGGCAAACCTGCTGGCGCAACAGGGCGCTGTCCAGCCCCAAATCAATCGCCCAATGACTCAGTTGGGAGTCAAATCGTGGCTAAAAGCTTTATGGAAAGATGGCTTGCGGGCTGGTAAAATGGTGACACGGCAAGGGTGCTATACAACGAAATGCCGCGACCGCGCAAGCGAGATCCCTGGTGGGAGCTTCCTCGTAGCTGCCAGTCCCTCATTACGCAAATGCGGACTGGACATTGTCCAACAAACAGCTACTTGAATAGGCTCGATAGGAACAGGGAACCCGGCTGCCGTTTATGTGGCATGGCCGAGGAAACAGTGGCACATCTTCTGACCCGATGCTCTGTGGCAATTGGGGACACGGACGGATCAGACAGCCCACGCACTGTGGAAGAGTATCTCCATGGCGACGCCCTTATGTTGAGGCTCACCGTTAGTATTGTAGGCCGGGCTATAAGAGTCTAAGTGACTCAGCCCTCCAATGAGAATGTCACATACTGGGAACAGTACATTTGTAGCAATGAAGCTTTTTAACTAATTTCTAATTCATTGACTTAAATAAACATTTGTTCATTTTACAGTGAAACTTGAAATTGGACTTCGCATCTATTTTACAACGGGAAATAAACAAACGATATCATTTTCAACACTTCAAACAACGATAACTGCGTTCTTTTCATTGTGCACGGATCATTTGTTCACAAGAAAGTTGTTTTACTAAGAAGAACCAACATACTACACATAGAATGGACAGCGAAAAAGTTCTAGCGTTATACACATGGCAAACCAGTTGAAGGTCATCCGAATTTAGATGATACTTAAACTTTAGAAAAAACCAAGACCTGTTTACATTTATATATATATTATATATATGTATATATATATAACTGCTTATATTTTATATTTACTTTGTGTACAAATATAGATAGATATGTAATCGTCATACAATCCTCTTAGTCTTTAATAAAATATCAACATGTTTTTGTCATTGAGTTCATTACAAGAAAATTGTGTTTGATCAATGTAAAAAGATGGGGTGATAAGGGTTATCTCTGTCTGTTATCAATTCTCGAATTCATGTCAGAAACCAATGGATAAGTTAGTTTTGTCTGTCTGGATTGTCTGACTGTAATAGTTGTCTGATTTGTATTGTTGTCTGTCAGTTTGTAAGAGTTGTCCATCTTTAAATGGTGTCTATTAGTACTGACTGACTCTTAATGTGTCTATCAGTTTGTAAGATATGTATGATTGTTAGGATTGACTGTCAATTACAATTGTCTCATACTTTTCGTTGTCTGTCACTTTGTAAATGTCTTATTTTTATAGTTGTCTGTCTATGAGATTCGTTTCTTTAGTAAGGTTGTCTTTCTGTCAAAGATGCCAGACTGTTTTCATAAATGTTAGAGATATATTAATGTTAGTATTGTCTATATGTAAAAGTTGTCTGTTTGATAGTGTTGTATGTCTGCCTGTAAGAGTTGTTTGATTGTAATAGTTGTCTCTCATTTTTTTAGAATATTACTAGTGATTTTGTATCTTAGTTAGATTTGTGTTATTGTTAGTGTTGTCTGTCAGTTTTATTGTCTTGTATGATATTAATAGTTGTTAGTTAAGAAAATTCTATAATACATTATAAAAAGACCGTTCAACATATTTGAATGGAAATAAAATCTTTTTTCCCCGAGTTAGAACTCACATATACATAAAAGATAACATTTACTAATTTAAAGACTTTCTATTGCCATATCTGACGCGCAATCTAATTTTATTTTCTATGAACGCTGCACATAAAAGCACCGATATCGACCTACTTAATATGAGATTTTAATAGAGACAACTAAAGCCACAAGATTAATGAGAAAATATTAATATTATTATTTTTTATATTTGGCTAAATTTCAATCTACGAGTCTATGCGACATAGTATTACTTATTTGTATGGCATGCACTTTGCATTGCATGTAACTAAATAGTATGTATAAAAATGTTTAATTTGAAGTAAAAATACGTTTTCAGAGTCCTATTTATTTCAAGTAAGAAAACTATAAATTTAATACAATTACTGTCATGTTTTGCCATGCGTAATCAATGAGAAGCTACGACATCGTTACCTTGTATATCTATTTTATCAAAGTGGCACTTGACTTCGAACTCTTAAATAATGGATAATATTTTAATGACTTTCTAGGATTCTACTACCACCAGTATAGACTGAGTTCCATTTAAACAAGTTCTTGTCATTAATTCATCTTATCTTTTTATAATAATAGGCATCCTTCCGTCTCGCGAGACGATGGTGCATCACTGTTGAGTTGGGTTGCATTTCCTCGAGTGGCTGTGCAGTCCTATCCTTGAGTGACATACTTTACCACATATTTTACACACGAGTTATGTGCTTCCAAATGTTTTGGCCTTTCTCCTTGATCTTATGTATGTAGCCTCCTCCATCTTTCGCTCCTCGGCTACTATGACGCCCTCTTTGACAACTGTGCGCCAACTCGATCGCGCCAATGGCACCAGCTGGACCTCATCATCACCAGGCGTGCACAACTGGCTAGTGTCCTACTCACCCGAAGCTATCACAGCGCCGAGTGCGACACGGATCACTCCCATGTGGCCAGCAAGGTACGAATTATGAGGAAAAACTCGTACCACACCAAGAAAAAGGGATGTGCACGCATCAACACCTACTGCATGAAAGACCCTGTGAAAACGCAGCTGTTCGCTGACAAAGTGAAGGAAGGTCTCTCAAAGACGTCCCAATGCGTCACCATTGACTCCAAATGGACGCATCTCAGAGACACAATCTACAAATCAGCAATACATGCCTTTGGCAAGAAATCTCACAAAAATACGGACTGGTTTGATGAATATTGGGACGAGATGAAACCTATCACTGAAGCCAAAAGGAAAGCTCTTATGGCCTACAAGGAAATGCCCACACCCGACAGGCTGCATGCCTTAAAAACAGCCAAGTCGCATGCCCAAAAAGTTGCCCGTCAATGAGCCAATACCTACTGGCTTAACCTCTGCTCCAGCATACAATCAGCTGCAGACATGGGCAATGACAAAGCCATGTACGAACATACCAAAAGAGCAACTGGCCCTTTGACGTCCAAATTTGCCCCAATAAAGTCCAAAAGTGGAGAAATTATCCAATGATTTCAAATAATTTAATTTACTTTACAAAATTTTGAAATCTACTTCATGTGCTAAAGAAACATCCTTGATGCATACATATGTTTAATGTAAAGAACATTCTCGCCATTAAGCTTAAGAACTTAGAGTATTAGGCCCCAAGTAAACATATCAGTTTTGACAAGACAGACACATAACTATCGCTAAAACAGATTAAACTTGAACGTAATGGATAATGTTTAAACTGTAATTTATTGTTGTTCTATTCTATAGTCGGATTTAATGTGTGTAAGATCAATGTGATTCGTCTCTCTATAACATTTGATCATATTTTGAAGCATAAATTGATTGCTACTAAAGTCAACTAAAATCTTAACGTCATTTGAACAGATTAAATCTAATGGACTAAAGAATTAACCTTTTTTTTTGTCAAGTAGAGACGGTTTAAACAGCCAAAATGACGGATGTACTGAGTCTGAACGAGCAGCTTTGTCTCCCTATAACATAAACAAATATTACAATATACTGTAAAGTACTCTACGTACAGTACTACATAAAATAAACAATTCCTTACCACATAAACAAAATATTACAATATACTGTAAAGTACTCTACGTACAGTACTACATAAAATAAACAATTCCATACCACATAAAAAAACTAATTATAACTTAAAAGATTTAAATAAAGATGGAATGACGCTAAATATTTTTAACGCAATTTCCCATGGGCAAAATTGCGTTTATATATTTGAAATGTCTGTAACGCTTGATCCAGCAACGTCTCCTGAACTATACCAGATAGAGGGTTCGGGTCTTTTGCAAATATGTTAAGGAGGTCTCAAGGATGTGCAAGGGTAAAAAAAAATACCGAAAAGGTTTACTGGATTTCCTGGAAAATAAAAAAAATAAAAAAATAAATATCAGTATTTTGTCAATTTCTAGCCAATCACAACAGCTATCGGGTTGAAACAAACGCCAAACTATAGATAATAATATTTAGAACAATGTTGGAGAAGGAAATTTTGAAAAATCTCTTGTCGTTAGACTCCGGTAATTTTAGCATCAATTTGTAGATACCAATTGTTATGTTTACTTTCATATTTATTGATTTGAAATGACTTTTAATGTAATCTAGAATGATAGTTAATGTGGTTTTCCCGCTTTGTGAATGCTAATGTTAGAGTGGTGTTCGGTGCGCATTATATTGACACATTCTTGGTGTGATGTAGCGGGAGGGGATATGACGTCATTTTTGTTTACTTTCAGAATTACTGATTTGAATTTGGCTTTTAATGTAATCTAGAACTAGAATGATTTACCTTGAATTTAAAAAACAAACAAATCGGAAATTCATTGTTGTAGGTTGCGTTTAAATAATCCTTCGAGTTTTTATTACTTGTTTTAAAATATTTTTATGTTGTCGTGTTCTTAACCACGAAGCTGAGTAAGTCGGGAACGGCGTAACCCGAGTACTCCCTGTATATAATTTTGTCATACAATCCTCTTAGTCTTAAATAAAATATCAACATATTTTGCTCAATGACGTCATTACAAGACAATTTTTTTTGATCAATGTAAAACGTTGTGGATTGGGTTTATCACTTTCTTTTATCAGTGGATAAGTTAGTGATGTCTGTCCTAATTTTTTATCTGTAAGATTTGTCTTGTTTGATATTATTGTCTGTCTATAAGAGTTGTCTGATATTTTGTGTTGTCTTTCACTTTGTAAATGTTGTCCTATTGTTAATGTTGACTGTTTATAAGATTGTCTTATTTTTAAGGTTTGTTTTCAGAAAGCTGTCTGTTTGTGTTTCCTAAATGTAAGAGTTAACTGAGTGCTAGTATTGTCTGTATGTAAAAGTTGTCTGTTTGTTTGTGTTTCCTAAATGTAAGAGATAAATGAGTGCTAGAATTGTCTGTATGTAAAAGTTGTCTCTTTCTTTGTGTTGTCGGTCTGCCCGTAAGAATTGTTTGAATTTAAGAGTTGTCTGTCAGAGTGTTAGAGTTTTTTTTTATTGTTAGTGTAGTCTGTCAATTTGTTAGAACTTTTTTATTGTTAGTGTAGTCTGTTAGTTTGATTGTGTTGAATGATTGTTATTTTAGTTTTGACAGTAAATTATATAATACATTAGATAAAACCCGTTCAGCATATTTAAAAGGAAATAAAATCTTTGACCTAAGTTTGAACTCACATAAACATAATGAGAAAATTAGCAAATTAAAAGACTTTCTATTATTACATTTGACGTGCAATGAAATTTTGTTTCTATGAACGCCGCACTTAAAAGCACTGCTATCGACATACTTGATATGAGGTTGTAATTAAGACAACTTAAATGGCAAGATTAAATAGAATATGATATTTATTTTGTTTAACATCGGTTAAATATCAATTTACACGTCTATGAGTCATAGTATTATTTATTTGTATTGCATACATTTCGTATTACATGTAACAAACTATTAATAAAAATGTTTAATTGAAAGGGAAAATAAATTTTTCATATCTTAGTTATTTCAATTTTAGAAAGGTTAATTTTTTTTTACACCTACCATCATTTATTATTTTGCTTAATAGATAGAATTGTCATAAGAAAACTACTTCGTTAAATAACTGGCAAGCCACTTGATTTCTATCTCTTTAATAAGAGATATCATATTAATGAACTAGTGTATCACCCATAAAAAATGACGGAAGTTTTCAAAATATGTATGTTTCAGCTCAAAACTAGAAATTTTGAAAAAATACACATCAGAATAAAAAAAATATCATACAGAACTTTCATTTTAAAATTTATTTTTATTTTATTCCTTTATTTCCAAATTTAACAATTTTATGCGAACGTTCGAAAAGAATTATTTTTGGTTCAATAATTTCGTGCGCTGCTTTCTAAAATTAGTAGCGTGACGGACGGACGGAAGCTGCTTCATACAGAAATTCGTTGATTTTATAAGCTGTTTAAATCAATGCTGGAGGTCTTGAAATAAAAAATAATGCTTTAATTTCCAAGTTAATCTTAATCAAAAGTAACTTCGCTTAACTGGCCGATTTGTTTCAAAACTTTAATTAAAGCAATTTTCAACTTCGAGATATTGAGATGAATTTCATAACAATAAAATGTGTTTCTGCATTTGTGATAAAACTTTTTCTGCACAAAATAATTTTGGATAAAATGAATTCAGCCAGTTGACAAATATATCAAGAGGTTGAAAAGAGATGAAGACATTCTTTCTTATTGTGAGCACGTGGATGCCCTCCATTTAGATTGTATATACCAATTTGATAATATATTGAAAATGAACAAACTTGATTGGATACTTTTTCAAGTGTAAACATAAATAAATCTATAAAATTACAAGATAAACCAATGGAAGTAACAACAATTTATGAATTAAATTAAATTCAAAAGCAGCTACCAATATTCAATCTGGAAAATGAGATCGCTATGGCTTATCCTGAAACTTGGGGTGTATTTCAATATTTCTTAAATACGTTTCCTACATCATATATAGTTGCAAGTTGATTCATGATTTAAACAATTTATATAAACAGGGCATGAGAGAGACAGACAAGACGTAACAAAACAGCGAACTTTTCGGCAAAGAGCCTTCTTCATCGATCAAATAAAAAAAATATAAAGAAATACAAATATAAAATAAAAACTTAGCTGCTGTTTAATCCAAAGAGAGCCAAAGAGAGCCAAAGAGAGCAACAGTAAACTGTCTGATCATATTTCAGGGGCGAGACAAATGTTTAAAAAACTGGATATTCACTAGGTTTGACTTTTTTTTTACAAAATAGTTTTTACTCACGAATATAGTTCAACATTATGTTGTGTTTCTCATCACTTGTGTAAATGGGCAGACATTTGGTTAACAAAGAAAGGCAGAAGGTTTGCTGTGTAAAAAACATTGGGTTATTTGTGATATTCTTAAGTACGCTCAAGACACACACTCTTTATGTATTCATAAGTTGAGAAAGTTGCTAACGTTCTAGAATTTAACAAGACGAAATCAACGGTGGAATTTGGAAATGAAGACGGGGAGGAAAGAGACAATACTATGAATGTAACATACCGCATGACACCAACCCAAATATCCACTCTGTAAGATTGAAAATAAATGCCTTAAAAACTGAACTAACGTGCCTTTTAATATCAAGCAAATTTAACAGTACACTATTTCATTAAATGTGTATATTAGTCATTAAGTATTACTTTTTTAATACAAAGGTTTTCAAACAAATATATTTTTTTGTGGTCCTCTTGAATTGCGATGTCAAGCAATTATTTTATGCAATACAGTTAATGAATAATTTGATAAGGTTAATTTAAGGAAGATTATATTGCTCTTTCTGTTGATGGAGCTCCAGTTATGAAGGGTCGTGTATGAGAGAGGAATCCCAAAATTGAAGTTAACCACCCTATGATCCATCGTCACACTCTGCTTGAGAAACATTTAGAACCTGAACTGGAGGTCCTCATGCATATTATCCAGATGGTAAATTTCATTGAAGAACATGCACTGCCAACCCGACTGTTTCGTGATTTATGTGAAGATGGTAAGGATAAATGTACAGTCTTACTCTCACACAGAGGAGCGGTGGCTTTTACGTTGCAAGGTTCTGAACAGTATGAGGGCTCTGAAAGCGAAACTTAAGAGATTTCTGACTGGTCTAAAGCATGCTGTGGTTGAGAAGTTTAGAAATTATTGTTGGGTTGGCCATCTCACATACTTAGCTGATATTTTTGAGCATGTGAATGAGTTGAGCAAAGAATTGCAGGTAAAAATACCAATAAAATTTTAGCCGGAGAAAGGATTTAAGATTTAGATAAAAAAAACTTTTATATTTTAAAAAAAAATAGAAGAAAACAAGTTATAAGCATTTTCAAAGTTGTCTTTGTATATGGAAGATGGTGTAAACATAAGTTTTGACGATATCACGGCTACAATTATCAGACATCCTACCAAGCTCAAAGAGTGGTTTACAGTTTACTTTCCAGTTTTTAATTCGAACAATTTGAGTTGGATTGCAGATCCATTTCGAAGTGACAGTGCAGATGTACCAAATGAGCCTCAAGGGTTGGCAGAGGCACATATACAAATTCAATACGATAATGAGGCGTGTATTGAATTTAATAACCAAATATATCTGACAGATTTTTGAATGTCAAATGCTGCAATAGCTTCATTGATTATTGTCCGATATATCATTATATCTAAAATAGCCAGGGTCAATAACGCATGTAACAGTTATAACCATTATATTGGACTATAAATTTAAGAATTGTATCAAATAATTCCCACACTCAACCAATCTGCTGTGAGCTTCCAACATTCTTAAATAAGTTTATTCTCAAATTAAACTTATTGCTAGTGAATCTTATCGCGTTCAATGTTCGCTTAGTACTTATAAACCTCTGTACGACTATTTTCTTCTTTTTTTTTGTTTTGATTCATTGATTTCTCTACATAGCAGTTTGTTTGTTGTAGTTTTTTAATGTCATAAACTGAAACTATATTTTTTATCTTCCATTTCGAAATCATTTAGGGGACACGCGCGTTGTTTAGTATAGCGTCATTTCTAGCTGATTTATAACAATTTTTAATAACATATTAAGTATCAACTCTTGCAGACAACAAAGGCAAGTTTATTATACAATATATATATCAACAATAAATTAGTTTTTAATAATTATGGCATAAACCTGTGGAATGAGTTTGTTGAAATTGGACTTAGGCTTTATCTGTGGTAGGATTCTGCTAACTATTCAATGACATTGTATCCCTATTTATAGGGATCGAGATCAAGTGAAAAAGCACTTGAATAAAATAGACTGGTTTCTTATTGGGAAAAATAAGTTAAAAATTTTCTTTGCATAAACAGGCGGGTTAGCATATATGTTACAGTACATATAAAAATGGTATAGTTTCTTTTAAATTATTTATAATATACATTTGTACATTTATTTTGTCCTTCGAATGCTATGTTTCTATACATTTTTTACGTTAGGTCCATATTAAACTAATCCACACATTTTTTTTTAATTTTAAAAGACATGCAATTGTAAATTCTAAATAAATGAACATTTTTTCGAAGGAACAAAATTGTAATCAATTAAATATCTAAAGTTTGGTAACACTTGAATTTCATCGTAAATACAACATTAGTGGTGCTTTGTGGTGCATCGCTAGCGTGAAAAACAATTCCCATTGCCATTTTTAACAACATAGAATGATGCTACATTTATCTTATGTTTCTAAATATTATATCTAAAAATAAACAACACGTGAACACAAACCACATATACACAATTTAAACTACAGAAACTAAGATAGCAGATGTTCACAATAAATAACTGTTCAGTAATGATTTATAAAAATATAATAAAGTTAATAGAAAAATTAATCAAAATAGAATGTTGTTTTTTTCTTTCTTTTTTTAAAAAATAGGACTCTGTTTTAATGACGTCATTACGTTTCGTGGTATTTAGCTCTTTCTTTAAATAAGTATAATTATTGGCAGTTATTATATTGTTTAAAAAATTATTTTATTGTTAAAGCCTAAGACATTTTAGCGTACCATTATTGTAACCCGTTTAAGCAAGGTAAAAATATAATAAAAGGCATAATAATAATCATAGTCTTAACTTTAAATATATATAGTTTTCAATTCTATTAAAATTTTCTCAGATTGTGATTATTTTCTGTGTTTGCTCTACTTTCTAAGTGTTATTTCTATATCAGTATTATCATTATGGATTCACGCTTCACATGAGCTACTTTTGTTATGCCTCAATATATTGCATTGGTTCTATTTTTGCTATAAATCAAGAGACGCATGATCAAGGACACTTTAATGATTAGGTATTGCATTTTGACAATTGCGTTGTTAAATCCGAACCTATAACTGAAAAGCTGTCCTCAGATCACTTTTGTATTATTTGTGACTTTAAGTCGGTTCCTCCCCCCTCCTCCCATTGAGTTTCAAATTTTGGAGTTTTAAAAAAAAGTTTTAAAATTCTCCTTAAACTTAAATATTATCCAAAGCTGTCATTGCAATCTGCCTTGTATCATTTTAATTCGTTGATCCTGGCAATGAAGGTTAAAAAAATGGTGAGATATAGTTTTATTTTCTTCCGTTATATTTTTTTAGTAAGGTTATATTTTTTAACAATTTCATTTTAGTTGAATGAAAAGAAATGCTTTGAAAAAAATAAATACAGTTTTATAATCTAAAGGAATGCTCAATTTTATCTCTTCAAATTCGCAATTTTACAGAGAGAGATTGAGAGAGTGAGAGAGAGAGAGAGAGAGAGTAAGAGAGACAAAAACAGAGCTAGAGAGAGACAGAGTGTTATAGACAGAGAGAGAGAGAGACAGAGCGAGAGAGATAGACAGAGAGAGAGACAGAGAGAGAGACAGAGAGAGACAAAGAGAGAGAGAGAGAGAGAGAGAGAGAGACTAAGAGAGAGAGAGAGAGAGAGGGACAGAGAGAGATATTAAAAACAAGAGAGTGAGAGTGAGTGCTTTTGGTTCCATGACAAAACGACCAGGTGACAAATGACATGGAGACAAAACGAAAAGGGACGAAACGAAAAAAAGGACAAGGTCATGAATTTTGTAATAAGGTTTGTCTGAAATAATACAAAGCTATTATATTTTTGTAATCGGTTAAAACATCTATTTGTAGACATTGGTTTAAAATTCACCTTTGATTTTCCCTATTTCCTTATTATAAGAAAATATAGATCTTATAAAGTTTTTAAACCCAAAACTTGACATGCGTCTACATATTGATTTAAGATGGGAAGAAGACTATAGTAGATAGCTATCAATGGTAAGAAGACTATAGTAGATAGCTATCAATGGTAAGAAGACTATAGCAGATAGCTATCAATGGTAAGAAGACTATAGTAGATAGCTATCAATGGTAAGAAGACTATAGTAGATATCTATCAACGGTAAGAAGACTATAGTAGATATCTATCAATGGTAAGAAGACTATAGTAGATAGCTATCAATGGTAAGAAGACTATAGTAGATAGCTATCAATGGTAAGAAGACTATAGTAGATAGCTATCAATGGTAAGAAGACTATAGTAGATAGCTATCAATGGTAAGAAGACTATAGTAGATAGCTATCAATGGTAAGAAGACTATAGTAGATATCTATCAATGGTAAGAAGACTATAGTAGATATCTATCAATGGTAAGAAGACTATAGTAGATAGCTATCAATGGTAAGAAGACTATAGTAGATAGCTATCAATGGTAAGAAGACTATAGTAGATAGCTATCAATGGTAAGAAGACTATAGTAGATATCTATCGATGGTAAGAAGACTATAGTAGATATCTATCAATGGTAAGAAGACTATAGTAGATAGCTATCAATGGTAAGAAGACTATAGTAGATATCTATCAATGGTAAGATGACTATAGTAGATAGCTATCAATGGTAAGAAGACTATAGTAGATAGCTATCAATGTCCGTAGTTTTAATTAAAGAAAGCAGAGCTTTAGGTACTACTTAAGTGGACTGCTATTTTATCAAATTAAACTGTTTTTTTATGAATATATCAATATGAACAATAAACGTATTTAGAGTTGAATAGAAATATTCAAACTACAGCCAGCATGGATCTCACTCATGTACTGCTCTATCATGTTAGGGTTTTATTTAAATCAACGCGTATCATGAACATGAAAACAAACCATTCTGGTTTATTATCAACTCATAAAGGGATAGTAAATATAAATGTGTATAGCATATCTACTGGCAGTATGCTAGTCAAAAACTAACATTATTTATTGTTATAATAAACGTTCCAGACTTCCAGCTGATCATAAAAATAAATAGTCAAAGTTTGTTATTACGTGTAAAGCTATACCTCATTTATGAACGATTGAAAGTGTTCTAACACTTTCGCTTACCCGCACAGTGTAGCACGCTTTCTAGTAAAATCGTCACCAAAACGCATAATTTTTATATTAATATCTGATATACAAAGTTTTCATCGAGTTAATATAGTGGTAAGATAAAATATAAATGAATTAGATCTCAAAACTTATTGTTTAATTTTATAATAGTTATAATTACTTAAATAAGCATAAATTGAACAAATGAAATTATTATAACCATTACAATTTTTTACTTTTAGACAGAGAAACACTATATTTTAAAATGAATTATGTCCCTTGTTTCTATTTTAACTAAAAAAACAAAATATAAGAACAAGAGATCTAACACAACAAAACCTAAATGATAAAATGTACGTTATAATTTGGATAACATAAAGCATCCATAACTATATTTGGATTTTAAAATCTAAATTTAGAATATCTTATTGTTAAGAGCAATATAAAACAAAATGGACTCATTTAGTTTTAAAAATTTGACTCCACATTTATAAGTAACGTAATTAGTTTTCAGGTCCTAATCCATTTATAGGTTAATTATTGGCAGTAAATTTATAATACAATTATATTATTTATAGAATAACACACTTGATCATACCGTTATTGCCACCCGTTTATATACTATAACGATATAATAACTAGGGGTTGTAGGGCACCTATGGCGCCCACTTTTTTCAAAAGCCCAAGTAACTTATCCTTGTTTGATAAATACTAAATATTAAACTTAGCTAAACTAATGGTGTTACTCTTGTCCATTTTGAATGTTCCCTAGTAATAAATCTGGCATATCTTTTTAAAAAAAATGTGTTCTATTTTATCTTTGCCTGTAATTAATTCTCCTTGGAGTTGGTATGACTTACATGTGTGTCCATATTATCTTGTGAGATGTTGTTTGGACAGATTTCTGTAGATGTAGAAGCATTCAAAGTGCTCATTCTTTCTGTCTTTACCGCCTATATTTAAGAGAATACTCTCTAAAAAAAATCATAGTTTGTTAGAGCTGTTTTTCATTAAGTCTGATAAACTTTAATACTATGACACATTCAAGCTGTTTCTTATCTAGTACCTGAACAATGAAATGTTTCATACACAAGTGGCACTGCACACAACCTCAACATCACCATCTGTCTAATCCAGGTGTATAGAATCATATACAAGCATATCCTAATGTTACATGATGGAGGAGATAAAATGAGCTTTCTACCTTATGCTTAATTTTATTTTTGAGTAATCCTGTTAGGATATCAATTTCAAATAATAATTTATTTTTTTATTATTTCACAACGTATATTTACTATATACCTAGATTAAAGCTATTTTTTTTTAAAACTTGGAAACCGAGGCAATGAAGAAAAAACCTAGATTGAAAGCCGGCAGATCAGATTTAAAAATTAAATCAAACTCTTAAGGTTGACATAAAGAACAAATTATTTTCAAAATATTGGTATGCGAAGTCTAAATAAACAACATTTCAATTATGTTGATATTATATATTTCAAAGGAAAAGTTTTAATTTCTTAATTGTTCATGTGCAGCAATTTGAACACAGCTTGATTTTGGGAACCGCTTCAATAGAGAAACGAATTCCTGAAAGGAAACGAAATAAAGTGGTGTTAACTTTTTTTTTCTTCTTTTTTTTTAAAGAAAAAGGAGGTTCCGGCGTAAACCTCAAATTACTATCATCGATCCCCGCTGCAGTCGCTTTTTCGGACATAGCGTTTCATTTTTATTTTTTCAAAGTTACATTTTAATGTGGCTGAAGGCCTTGCAATTATTATTATTATTTTTTTTTAAATTATTTTTTTTCTTCAAATTTTTGGTGACACAAATAAACAGTGTTAAAGACAACAACAAAAAACGTACATTTAAAAAAGGTTAGTAAACTGGAAAAGCATGATGATGTCACTGATATACCCCGTGGAGTGAAATATGAGTATGAACGTGACGATAGGTTAAATGGTGCGAAACAAATGTGCAAACAATAAAACAAAGAAAACATGGGTTATGGCTGTTCCTCCAGTAGACTTCTCCGTGCCTGCTTCCTTTGATTCTGCAGTTTCCTCTCTGAAATGAAAGAGTGAATTTCTTAGCGTAGACACTGTCCGGAGTTGTTCCCGCCTTAACATTTTATGCAAATAAATATGTTTATATTTACAAATATTTACAGCGGTTGATTAAACTTCAGCCAATTTATTTTATTTTTATTTAATTTAGTTTATATTTAGTTTTATATTTGATCTATTAAATTTTGGATTTTCGCTCTAAATAGTATCTCTATTAAATTGTCTGTATACACGTGTTTGTTAAATATTACGTTTCTCCTGCAGTGCCAAATGTGCTGTCAATATTCTGCCATTAGTCGTAAGCTGATGACATGTTGGTTTGTGTTATGGGATCTAGGGATTGTGTTTAAGGCTATCGCTTTATCTATGTCTACTGGGTAAATCGTTCCCGCTTTTATTAGTAGTTTTAGTGTATTTTTAAATCCCTTATATTAACTTCACCGCCGTCTCTGTCTCTCTGTCTCTCTGTCTCTGTCTCTCTCTCTGTCTCTCTCTCTCTCTGTCTGTCTGTAGTCATCTCATGGGCGGGCGGAAAAACAAAAGTCGAAAATGACCCACTTCCTATGTTCCGATCAAGTTGAAATTTGGCACACGGACCCGTCTGACCTAACAATGCATCGTATCAAAATTTCAGATCGATCGAACGTACTTTAATTAAATTAATGCATTTTTAGTTTATCCTCATATGAGGTATGTAATTCAAATTCACGGTTTGTTATTGTTTTTTTCTTACACTTCCACGTGAGTTTGAGTTGACGCCGACAGTCGTGCCGACACCCCCTCACGTCCCACCCCCATTTATTAAAGACAAGGGACATCACTCGGTGTCAGTCTGTCAATGTTTGTAGCGTTTGAAAATAATCAATACTGTTAGTTATGTCTCATATATAAGGGATTTATAGTCAAAAACTTTGTTTTTACAGGTTTGTTTTATTAAATCCCTTATATTAACTTCCCCGCCGTCTCTGTCTCTCTTTCTCTCTCTGTCTGTCTGTCGTCATCTCATGGGCGGGCGGAAAAACAAAAGTCAAAAATGACCTACTTCCCGTGATTTGATCGAGCTGAAATTTGGCACACGGACTTGTCTAACCTAACAATGCATCGTATCAAAATTTCAGATCGATCGAACGTACCGTAATTAAATTAATGCATTTTTAGTTTATCCTAATATGAGGTATGTAATTCAAATTCACGGTTTGTTATTGTTTTTTTCCACGTGAGTTTGAGTTGACGCTTAGACATCGACCGTCGTGCCGACACCCCCTCACGACCCCCCCCCCTCGTTAAAACACAGGGGACATCACTCGGTGTCAGTCCGTAAATATTTGTGGCGTGGAAACATAATCAATACTTTTAATTATGACTAAAATATAAGGGATTTATAATAGAAAACTTTGTTTTTACGGGTTTGTTTTATTAAATCCCTTATATTAACTTCACCGGCGTCTCTCTCTCTCTCTCTGTCTGTCGTCATCTCATGGGCGGGCGGAAAAAGAAAAGTAAAAAATGACCCACTTCCAGTGATCCGATCGAGCTGAAAATTGGCACACGGGCATATCTGACCTAACAATGCATCGTATCAAAATTTCAGATCGATCGATCGTACCGTAATTAAATTAATGCATTTTTAGTTTATCTATATAAACTATATGTAGAGGTTACTATCGTTTACATTTTACGGGTCACTTGACTTCAGGCCAGCCACCGGTGTGAACACATATCGTGCTTAAACCAGGTAAAGCGGCGTGCTTTTGTTTACATTTGGCGTTTCACGGTGAACTTGGCACAGCGATCGGTGACAAGACCTTTCCCCTCTCCCACCCCCACCCCACCCTTTTTGGGTTAAAAGCAAAGGGGAGTAAAGACAGATTCAGTCTGTAGATATTTGTAAATACTTTAAGTTCTGTCTCATATATAAGGGATTTATAGTCAAAAACTTTGTTTTTACGGGTTTGTTTTATTAAATCCTTTATATTAACTTCGCGGCCGTCTCATCATCTCATCATCACATGGGCTGGGCGGGCGGGAAAAAAAGTCTAAAATGACCCACTTCCAGTGATCCGATCGAGCTGAAATTTGGCACACAGACCCGACTCACCTAGCAATGCATTGTATCAAAATTTCAGATCGATCGATTGTTTCGTAATTAAATTAATGCATTTTTAGTTTATCCTTATATGAGGTATGTAATTCAAATTCACTGTTTTGTTATTGTTTTTTTTCCACGTGAAAGTTTGAGTAGACGCGTTGAGCCGGCCCATCGAAGCACCGTGGCGCTTTTGTTTACATTTTACGTGTCACGCTGAGCTCGGTCAAGCGAATCGGTGACCAGACTTTTCCCCTCTCACCCTCCCCCCCCCAGGGTTATGAATCAAACTTGAGTTAAGACAGATTCAGTCTGTAAATGTTTGAAAATAATCAATAGTGTTAGTTATGTCTCATATATAAGGGATTTATAGTCAAAAACTTTGTTTTTACGGGTTTGCTTTATTAGTTTGTTGTATTGCTTCTCACTCCATAAACAGGTGTCTCTCTGTTTCTATTATTGAATATTTACAGAGAGGGCATATTGGTCTCTGGCGTGTCTGTTGTTCGAGTCTTTCTGAGGTTGGCGTCATGTTATATATTAACTGAAAAGTTATTTCTATAGCCCTTGGTTATATTTCTTTAATTTGTAAGTTTTTGAAGGTGTCCTTTATTTCGGTTGTATTAAAATGTCGCATCCACTTGATTCGCTGAAGATAAGGGGTTTCTTTCATTCTCTCAAGTTGTTGTAAATTTCTTTGTTTGTTTTATTGACTAACGTCTCATTAGTTTTTATCGCCCGTAAGCATGCTTGGTAAAAATAGGGGAGTTTCTTCCCCAGGTAGTGTGGTGTGTTATTGTTTATAGGAGTCAGACGTGTCTGCGTATTTAAGTGTATATTGGATATGTATGGTCCTATAGATTGTGGAATATTTAGGAACATACAACCTATCCAGTCTAGCACTTGTGCATAGGATGCTCCGGTGGGTTTTTTCGCTTCCTTTAGGGTGTTTTTCCCTGTAGGCATCGGTTAGGTCGTATGTTTCTGTAATGTATTTTATTATTTCCATCTGACTAGTGTCTTCCAGAATTATTTCATCTCTAGTTATATTTGGATTGATTGAATCTATTGCCTCGTTAATATAGTTAAAATCTCCTCCTATGATAAGCTCTTCTCTTTCGTGTATGTAGGGTATAAATTGCGTAAGTGTGTTGTAAAATAATTTCTTCTTATGCCTATCTGATGGCGCATACATTTTAACTAGCGTGTACTTTTGTTTGTTGTTGGTTATGTTAACCGTTGTTATCCTTCCTTCTTGGTCGTTTCCCTTGTTCGTAATTTTCCATCGGTCCGATGTTTGAATAATAGCTGTTCCGTTCAATTGGTGTTGACTATATCTATCTATAGTGTGCGTGTTTAAAACCTAACTTTGTTGTGTATGTGTTGGCGTCATGTTCTGTTTTAATGTTTGTTTCTTGTAAAAATATAAAATCAGGTGTGTGATCTTGAATTAACTTAATGATGCAGTCTCTCTTCTTTCTGCATCCCCTAATGTTAAGGGAGGTTATGACTAGTGTAGTGTCTTCCATGATAGTTCGTCTAAGTGGGTGAGGTGTGGTGTGGTGTGCATATTAGGTTAGGTGTCTAGACTTGCTTGGTGAAGCTTTTGTTGAGGTCGCTTTTCAAATGTTTGCTCTTAGCTTGCTCTATGATCTGGCTGTTCTGTCGTTTTTTTTTCGCCTGTAATTTCGTTTCCTTTTCCACTGGTTTGGGTTTCATGAGTTTTTCCATCGGTTGGTGGGGGAGGAGGTGGTGACCTTTTTCCCAATGTTGCCATGGCGTAGCTCTTGGGAGGAGCAGATGCAGCAGTTGTGCGTGTGGTGTGAGATTTTTTCTGCTCACACTGGTTTGACCAGTGCTCCAGGCTTTGGCAATAGAAACATTGCAACCTCCAGCCTGGAACCTGCACCCATATTGTATGGTTCTTAAAGATCCCCGCGTTCACCAGTATATAGTAGGGGATCTCTCTCGCAGGGGTGATGTATAATGCCCATTTGGAGGCATTGTAAGGATGCCTTGACATCCTTATGCGTGAGTCGGGCGCAGCAAGGTGCTGGGCGATCTCCATCACCCATTCCTCAACAAGCATGGTGGGGACCCAGTGTAAAAGGACTTTGGTGTCTACCTTGTCCTCGTGGATAAGGACAGCCACAAAGCCTTGGGTGTCCACCTTGTCCTCGTGGATAAGGACAGCCACAAAGCCTTGGGTGTCCACCTTGTCCTCGTGGATAAGGACAGCCACAAATCCTTGGGTGTCTAAATTCCCAATGTTCACATAGTGTAGACGAGCGTTGTGCTCCGCCTTCACCTCCTCCTTGAGGGTCAGATACCAACGGATTGGCATCTCCAGGTTGTAAAGGGCTTCAATGTGTTCCCAATTAAGGGCTTCAATGTGTTCCCAATTAAGGGATTCAATGTGTTCCCAATAAAGGGCTTCAATGTGTTCCCAATTAAGGGATTCAATGTGTTCCCAATTAAGGGCTTCAATGTGTTCCCAATTAAGGGCTTCAACGTGTTCCCAATTAGGGCTTCCACGTGTTCCCAATTAAGGGCTTCCACGTGTTCCCAATTAAGGGCTTCCACGTGTTCCCAATTAAGGGCTTCCACGTGTTCACAATTAAGGGCTTCCACGTGTTCCCAATTAAGGGCTTCAATGTGTTCCCAATTAAGGGCTTCAATGTGTTCCCAATTAAGGGCTTCAATGTGTTCCCAATTAAGGGCTTCAATGTGTTCCCAATTAAGGGCTTCCACGTGTTCCCAATTAAGGGCTTCCACGTGTTCCCAATTAAGGGCTTCCACGTGTTCCCAATTAAGGGCTTCCACGTGTTCCCAATTAAGGGCTTCCACGTGTTCCCAATTAAGGGCTTCAGTCCAAAAGCTGTGTTCCCAATTAAGGGCTTCAATGTGTTCCCAATTAAGGGCTTCCACGTGTTCCCAATTAAGGGCTTCCACGTGTTCCCAATTAAGGGCTTCCACGTGTTCCCAATTAAGGGCTTCCACGTGTTCCCAATTAAGGGCTTCCACGTGTTCCCAATTAAGGGCTTCCACGTGTTCCCAATTAAGGGCTTCCACGTGTTCCCAATTAAGGGCTTCCACGTGTTCCCAATTAAGGGCTTCCACGTGTTCCCAATTAAGGGCTTCCACGTGTTCCCAATTAAGGGCTTCCACGTGTTCACAATTAAGGGCTTCCACGTGTTCACAATTAAGGGCTTCAATGTGTTCCCAATTAAGGGCTTCCACGTGTTCACAATTAAGGGCTTCCACGTGTTCCCAATTAAGGGCTTCCACGTGTTCCCAATTAAGGGCTTCCACGTGTTCCCAATTAAGGGCTTCCATGTGTTCACAATTAAGGGCTTCAATGTGTTCCCAATTAAGGGCTTCCACGTGTTCCCAATTAAGGGCTTCCACGTGTTCACAATTAAGGGCTTCAATGTGTTCCCAATTAAGGGCTTCCACGTGTTCCCAATTAAGGGCTTCCACGTGTTCCCAATTAAGGGCTTCCACGTGTTCACAATTAAGGGCTTCCACGTGTTCACAATTAAGGGGGTCAATGTGTTCCCAATTAAGGGCTTCCACGTGTTCCCAATTAAGGGCTTCCACGTGTTCCCAATTAAGGGCTTCCACGTGTTCACAATTAAGGGCTTCCACGTGTTCACAAATAAGGGCTTCAATGTGTTCCCAATTAAGGGCTTCCACGTGTTCACAATTAAGGGCTTCCACGTGTTCACAATTAAGGGCTTCCACGTGTTCCCAATTAAGGGCTTCCACGTGTTCCCAATTAAGGGCTTCCACGTGTTCACAATTAAGGGCTTCCACGTGTTCACAATTAAGGGCTTCAATGTGTTCCCAATTAAGGGCTTCCAAGTGTTCCCAATTAAGGGCTTCCACGTGTTCCTAATTAAAGGCTTCCATGTGTTCCCATTTAAGGACTCCACGTGTTCCCAATTAAGGGCTTCCACGTGTTCACAATTAAGGGCTTCCACGTGTTCCCAATTAAGGGCGTCCACGTGTTCCCAATTAAGGGCTTCCACGTGTTCACAATTAAGGGCTTCAATATGTTCCCAATTAAGGGCTTCCACGTGTTCCTAATTAAAGGCTTCCACGTGTTCCCAATTAAGGGCTTCCACGTGTTCCCAATTAAAGGCTTCCACGTGTTCCCAATTAAGGGCTTCCACGTGTTCCCAATTAAGGGCTTCCACGAGTTCACAATTCAACCCAAAGTTGGAGTTCAGCTCTTCCATTAGTACCTCTATAGGTATAAGGAAGGCATTAGGGACCAGAACATTCAATAAGAATCGTTCCCGGTTTGTTTAAAGTCCAAGGCTGGACTTTAAGGTTCAGGGTGGCGGTGGCCATTGTTGTTGTTTTTTTATACTAAGTTATTGGTTTAATTTAAATATTAGCTAAGAGTTTTTAAAATAATAAAAATTTTAAAAGGACTTTGGAAAAACGACTGATGTATTACTATTTAATCTAAGGATGGATGATTATAATTTTATTCGACTTATCGCGATTTAAATCTGAATGATCTTAACTCATCCGCCTGCTGTGAAACGTCTACCTTCGTGATCAGAATCTAGCATGCACTTGTATTTTTTTTTCTTTTTTTAAAAGAAAAAGGGGATGTGGCGGAAACCTCAAATTACGATCATCGATCTCCGCTGCATGCACTTGTACAGTCTACAACCATACATCAACTGCACACAACCTACTATTTGACTCTGATCTATATCAAATTGAATGTTTCAATTTCATAGTTTTGATTAGATGTCTATAACTACAATATTAAAATCTGATTTTTTTTTAGTCAAAACTGTATTTTTTAAACATCATTTTAAAAGCATTAAAAAAAAATATTTTGGTAACACTGATTACTTGAAAAAGTGTCTAAAAAAAGTGTTGCTACTTTACAATGTAATTTAAATTGAAACACATTTATATTAATAGTGCAGCCTAATTTTTCTTACGAAACACAAATACATCAGTGCTGTGTCATGCAGCGCTGCAAAGAGATACAATAATGCACGTCTAATATAATAAAAATAAAAAGATTTCATAAAAAATTTGTCTTGCTTTTACAGACTATATAGAAAAAATATTCTTCATTCATTTGATCATTATGAGGTGTCAGGTTTGGAAAGACATCGGCTATCATTTACTTCTGTTTCTCTCTGTTGTTATCTGTTTCAAGGAAGGACGGGCGAGTCATTTTATTACTTCCCTTGACTATAAAAATGAATAAACTTTCTACAACTGACATTGTTATACTCACGACATCAACATTGGATATAACACGAATTGAAAAGTTTATTGTTACATGAGGTTCTTTATTAAGTATAGTTATTTCCTTAGGAATATCAATTACAATTTTTATTATATTAAAATTAACAATTCTAAACACTATATTATACTGAAAAAATTGTTTCAATTAGATTTCATATATTGTAATTACTTCCACACTCATCCGTTTGTATTCTTTTGTTCCTGTCACCTTTGCTGCGCTATATGGGGAAGTGAATCAAATAGAGGTTATTTGTTTTAAAAGTCAACTTCTCATTAGGGGCCGTCCATAAAGTACGTCACGCTACAAGGGGGGAGGGGGTGTAAGAAAGTGTGATGTCACAATTTTTTTAGTAGAATTTAAATAGCTTTAAAATTAATTTTTTATTATAAAAATATATATGATTCTAAGTTTGTTAGTAAATATACGGTGTGGAAGCCTGAAAATAAATCAATAAACAGTGCAATTAATGTCTAATAAATTCGATTTTTCTAAAATAAAATAAACAGTAGGTACCAACAGTATTTTTAGCCACTCTGTCATGTTACATTAAGATATATATTTCTGTATGCAAGTGAATTCGAAAGGTGACGCTCTAGAGTGCCATTTTTTCTGAAAAAAAATTCTGTTACAAGATAAAGCAGTCTGAAGATAAATGAGTCTAAATATTCAATTGTATTTGACTTTAGGAAACACTTTACATTTTCTACTTCCGGGTAGATATAAATATTTACTCTTTAAAAGCTTCCGCAAATAGGGACAGAATTCTGGCAAAACAACTTGTCACCAGCGGCGTAGCGTAGGTATGTGCCCCCCCCCCTGGGGTAGACACCTCATTAACCCAACCCCCCCCACCTGAAATATTATGTAGATGCCTTAAAAAATTTAAATTTTGATTAGAAAGTAACAACAAGAAGACTACACATTTTTATGTTTCAAATAAATAGAAAAGATTTCATTTCGTGAATAAAATTGAAGTGTTCTGCTTTTCCTCATAGCATAAACGTTGATGTATCAATGTTGTCAGCCACGCTTGGCTTAGGACCCAAAATAACAAATATAGACTAGTCAATTTTACGAATTTTCACTTCGAGCCTAAATATTTTATAATAACCTGGAAAAATCAAGGTAGTAACTTGTTCCTTTAGGTAAATATTTCATTGATCTCACATGATGTTACAAGGGCATGTTAGCAGGTTGTGACTAACATAAAAATGCCATTTTAGAAACATTATATTGGGGAAATAATTAATGTTTAAGTTTGATAATTACTGAAGACTACCATTTATAATAAATCTGTTTAAGCGACTCGATAGGGTGTTTTATCATTTAATATATTTATAAGATATCTGTTTAAACGACTCACGACTCCTGATAGAGAGTTTTATCATTTAATATATTTATAATAAATCTGTTTAAACGGCTCACGACTCCTGATATAGAGTTTTATCATTTAATATATTTATAATAAATCTGTTTAAACGGCTCACGACTCCTGATAGAGAGTTTTATCATTTAATATATTTATAATAAATCTGTTTAAACGACTCAAGACTACCATTTATAAGAAAACTGTTTAAACGACTCCAGACTACCATTTATAATAAATCTGTTTAAACGACTCAAGACTACCATTTATAAGAAATATGTTTAAACGACTCAAGACTACCATTTATAAGAAATCTGTTTAAACGACTCAAGACTACCATTTATAAGAAATCTGTTTAAACGACTCAAGACTACCATTTATAAGAAATCTGTTTAAACGACTCAAGACTACCATTTATAAGAAATCTGTTTAAACGACTCAAGACTACCATTTATAATAAATCTGTTTTAACGACTGACGACTCCAGATAGAGAGTTGTATCATTTAATTTACACAAATTTCAAGGAGATAATCATTCCGTTGTATTTACCTTCTGGTTAGGAATATTCTTTACAAATATTAAACAAACTATTGTATTAAACGGAAAATTTTGTGCATTTCAAATTGAACTTCAAAATTTCTTTTTGTATTTGTATAGAGAAAGAAACAATTTTTTATTTTAATTATTTGTCTGAAAAACAACATTATTTACGTTATTTTAAAATCTTAATTTTAATACTAAATGTGTTTTTAGTATATAGTGTTAGTCCTCTCTTAAATTGGACAAAATAGAGATCAAAAGTAATTATCTGATGTAGAACATATTGTACTGAATGGTTTAACTGAAAGTTAATGAATAAGTAAAAATAAAAGCTACATATCAGGAATAAAAAAAAACGAGAAACCATTTTATTAAAGACTAATATATTTCCTTTCAGCACCGCACCATAAAACACTACATACTTAATATTAAGCAGTATTTACAGAATCTCAGTTAGCGCTTTTAATGTCATCTTTATAAGGGAGAAAATTCAACAATTTAAAATTTAATATTTGGCTAAAATATAATTTGTAAATTTGTAAAAAAATTAATTTTAATTTTTGTCAGGAAATATTTAGTTATTAAAAAAAATTACTTACCATTATTTACAACATGTTAATTGCAAGGAAATGTTTTATTCTTAAAACTCTTAGTGATTGAAAATGAAATGGCATTAACTATTATATGTTTATATTGACTGTCATATGTTTGCATCAACATGTACCATCTTGTGTTAGTTAGTAGGAATAGGTCTCTACATTTTTTAGAGGCTTGCCTCTTAACTTCGATCCTTGTAACAGGGATACAATTTAAATAAGTTTTTTTTTAATTCCTCTACCTGCTACCTAATCTTAAGTCAATAATTACTTAGACTAATGGAAGAGTCTATAGCATAATAGTCTAATTTTTGTCAAATTCAATTTGTATAGTAAACTTTTAACACCTGGTTTAGACAAAACTTCTGTATAAGGTGAAAAAAAAACAATGTAACGTTGCTAGGTCTAACTTTTTAAATGCCTAAAATATTAAAATCTTATCATCAAAAAAAAATTGTTAAAAAATGATTTCCTCAAAATGCCTAATTTTTGACTTAAGTATTTTAAAACTAAGTTCTTCAATAGGGCTTGGCTCATGTCCAGGGTCGTACGTACAACATCTGCCAACCGTATTAAGTTCGTATCTGAGTGACATATAAATACGAGTCTGTAGCAATGAGTAAATTTCAAGACGGTTAATAGACATATAAAAGTTACTAAGATAGAAATAGAGCCTTTTATATGCTACATTACCGAAGGAAGGGGCTGACCTTTGCGTGGACGAGGAAAATCGAAGTCCCACTAGGATTAGCTCAGAAGGTAGACAGATGATTACAGTCACTGTACATATCCTAGACTTGGGCACTGTGGTGGAGAATGCCCCCCCCCCATGACGAAAATCATTGTACCCGTTGAGGGTTGGGTCATCCGAAGCGACCATTCTGTCCCCCTTTTTAACTATTTTCAGTGAACGGCACTGTTTAGGGCCAGGTCGGCCAGTGCAATTCCAGAAAAAGTGCCGTGAGGAACTTTGATCGGACGTCAGCTCTGAGGAGACTTACCCAATGGGGATGCCCTTATCCAACACTATAATGATGTATACTAGTTTCTGATGCAGCGCCGTGGCGCCTGCCACGCCTACTTTTCTAGTGCGCCCTCAGCGCCCACCTTTTTCAAAAGCCGTACTAACTTATCCTTGTATGATAAATACTTAATATTAAACTTCCTTAAATGTACACAAGGTATTTTATAATAGGGGTTATTAAAATAAACGCATGTTTCTCTATCTATCCCTCAGTAATAACTGAGTTACATTAAAATAAACTCATGTTTCTCTAGCCTCAGTAATAGCTGAGTTACATTAAAATAAACTCATGTTTCTCTAGCCCCCAGTAATAACTGAGTTACATTAAAATAAACTCATGTTTCTCTAACCCCCAGTAATAACTGAGTTACATTAAAATAAACTCATGTTTCTCTAGCCCCCAGTAATAACTTAGTTAAATTAAAGTAAGCTCAGGTCACTGGTTGGGCTTTATTTGTTTATAAGAGTTTTGTGAAAACTATTTACATCAGATAAGACAAATAGTTTATTTAATTAATCTTGCCTTTAGTGCACACTTGACTAAATACTTAATGATGAGTTTGTTTGATCTCTAGGTTTTTTGACTTCTCATAAAATTACACGACACCAAGTTAAAAGATTTCTTAAACTCTCGTCTCAAAAATATGCATAGAAACATACCTGGCTCATATTTATTTTATGTTTTTAGAAAGATTTGAATTACAGAATGACTGAATTTCACACATTGCCAGTAATATACTTATATACATATATAATTCACCAAAACGAGATTTGCAAATGAGCATGATGAATGACCCTCGATGGGAACGTCCAATGTCTCGAGACATTAGCTTTTTCCTTAACATGATCTAGCACATCCATGAAAAATCTGAAAGCAAAGAATACATTTGCCTACATACATCTCATCTGACAGTTAAGCCACTCTCTGCCGTAGTAATTATGTCTGCGACAACTCGTTCAAGAACAATTATTCCCGTACAGCCCTAATTATTGATCTTTTCTGATAGGTCTATTTAGAAGTCAATTGTTGAGACACGTTTCTTTGTAAGATATGTTATCGAAACTGTTTTATTGTCTAAAGAGTTTTTATGACTTGGAACTAAAAAGATGTTGCGCCAATCACAAAACATGTAAGTGTTTATGACGGTAACTTACTCAAACAATTGTTGGGGGCTCCGGAATAAGTGGAAGCCCTACGCTATAGCTTGTTTAGCTTATAGGTGAATACAGCACTGTGTATACCAGGGGTAATAGAAAACTAGTAATTCATTGGCACAGTATCCCTCATTAAAGGGTACGAAGTTAAGTGGCAAGCCACTAATAAAAATAAAAGTTCAAAACCGAACAAGAGAAACGATGGCGGAGTGAAACAACCAGACATCAAATACTTTGATAGTGATTAAATTAAATTCATAGCTTCCATAATTTTAATTTAAAATGATTTTTAAAAATCTCCTTTTTGATAAAATTAAATATTTCTTTATGTATAATTTCATTTGACGTAAAACATAAGATTTACGTAATACAAATCAAGAATACTGTTTTTCATAGACTATATAGAAACATTGAATACACCTTAAAGAAATTTGTTGAAGATCTTCTCATTTATCTTGCGGATTAATTGTTTTACCTACAACATGATAATAATAGATAACTACTGGTGCTTTTTAGTGCGCGCTGACAGGAAAAACAAATTTAATTCAAATCAGATAAGACAAAGAAATCGTTGTAATGTAAAGATTCTCCCTTGTTCTTTACTTTAAAAAAAAATCATTTCTATTAATACATTCATATAGTTTAAAAGTTATTTGTTCTCTATATCTTTTTAAATTTAAATAATATTTATATAATAAAATATAAAGCAAAGTTTTCATTTATCAATTACTGCTGATTTCATTGTCAATTTCCAACGATTCTATAAACACGCACACATACACATATTTAAGTAATGTACACAATCTAAAGTAGACTGCAGATACAACAATAATATATGTATATATGTTTTAAATACAAACTTAATACAATTATAAAGTAGACCTGTATCTATAAAAAATGTACGTAAAATAACGAGCTATAAGATCGTCAAAAGAACGTTAAAATAATGCAAAGATCAATAATTATTTAACTGAGTTTACAAAACGAATCTATTCAATAAAGTATTTTGTTAATTTCAAAAATGTATTCCTTCGTTTATTAAAAAAAATATTTATTTACTCCTAAGTCTTATTAAAATAGAATAATTTAGGAAATATATCTAAGATAACTGAAGCTCGTGAATTGAGAATGCATATTGGGGTCTGGTAGATTTACGTTTTAAGGTATAAGTGTTGTGTCTCGTGATATTTGCCCACTCCTGTCTGGCGGCAGGCAGCTGGAATAACGGGGTTTTTTTTGTTGGTATTAATCTAGAATTTTGTTAATTATTTTTATTTTTATTTTTTAGATTTTTAATTTTATTTTTTTACTTAATTATATGCAGGAAAGAAGAAGAAGTAAAACAAACCCGTAAAAAGAAAGTTTTTGACTATAAATTCCTTAAATATGAGACATCACTAAAAGTATTGATTATGTTCAATCGCGACAAACATTTACAGGCTGAATTTGGGTTAAGTCCACTTTGCTTTATGACCCGGACGGTGCAAGAGGGGAAAGGTCTTGTCACCGATCGCTGGACCGAGCACAGCGTGACACGTTAAACGTAAACAAAAGCACGCCGGTACATCGACCATGTGGCGTCAACGCGTGAACTGAGCTGTCACGTGAAAATAAAACAATAACAAACCGTAAAATTGAATTACATATGTCGTATATATATAAACTAAAAATGCATTAATTTAATTACAGTACGTTCGATCGATCTAAACCTTTGATACCATGCATTGTTAGGTAACACGAGTCCATGTGCCAAATTTCAGCTCGATGGCTTTACGACAAGTGGGTTATTTTAGACTTTTGTTTTTCCGCCCGCCCAACGACGAACGACAGACAGAGAGAGAGAGAGAGAGACAGAGAGAGACGGCAGTGAAGTTAATATAAGGGATTTAAAAATAGTATCAAATGTTATTGTAATAATAAAAGAGGTTTATGAAGCCATGTAGAACATAAAATACATGGTAAGAAATTGAATATTTCAGTTGAACTTTCATTTAAAGTAGCGCGTTTTGATACGATGTCACATTTCCTATACACCCCATCCCCTTCGTCACACATCGTAACAAATGCGTGACCCCTCTCTGCCCCCTCTAGGCGCGTGACGTCATTTATGGGAAGGCTTTATCCTTTTTAATAAAACAACCCCTTAAAAAGAAAATTTTTGACTATAAATCACTTTATATGTGAGATAAAATACAAAATACACAAACAAATTGTGCAATTAAAACAATTAATTTAATTAAAACGACAATAATGAAAACAATAAATTTGAGCTTTATTTTAAAACGCAGTCCCATTCTGTATTATATGTGAGACAGATCTGAAAGTATTGATTATGTTCGAACGCTACAAACATTTACAGCCTAAAACTGAGTGAACTCCTCCTCCACTAGATGTGGTCATCGATGGCTGGCGTTAAGTCAAGTGACCCGTAAAATGTAAACAATAGTGACCGCTACATATCTTTAATATATAAAGCTCAGTTGGTGTTTGTATCTTTGTATGTTTGTATGTTTCACTTTAAGAGTTTCTGTTATACAGCCACGGAAAAACCAAATGACGGACGGGACCAAATTTGGCAGGACGGTTCCTTTTACCCTGAATGTGGTTTTAAGTTAGTTTTTTGTAATTGGCCCTTTTGCCCGAATGCCGTGAATTAAATAATTTAAAAAATGCAGAGACAAATAATGAAAAATTTAACCTCATTTCTGTATTGAACATCTTTACGCGGACGTTCAAATGCCGTTCAAAGCGAGTTATTTTTGTGAGTTGTTTTTTTCCCCAATACTTTATTTTCAGCGGTGCGCATTCAAAAAATATTATATTGTCTAATTACGGTGCGCACATTTTCGTGTACTCTTCTTTTCAAAAAATAAAAATATAAGCATAAAACAATGACATCATTTAATATTTTTATAGGATCCATACAGACCACGGGAATCAATATACATAATAAACATAAGTAACTTATCCGTGTTTGATAAATACGAAATATTAATTTTGATGAAATGTACACAAAGTATTTTATAATAATTATAAATCCTCAAATCCTATTTTTACATCGTTGCCTTTTCAAAAACTAAAATATAAGCATAAAACAATGACGTCATTGAATATTTTTATACAAAATCATCATGTCTAATTACGGTGCGCACATTTTCGTGTACGCTTCTTAATTTGAGCTGTGCAGTACAAATAATTATTGTCATTTTCTTTACTTTTAATTTCTATATATTATTATTATAGACACGTAAACATATTTCATTACAACTGTCACACGATGCATTAGGTTTAATTCTTTACATGTTTAAATTTAATTGCGAATTTTTTAAAAATATTTTCTGTTTCATAACTCGACATTTAATAAAAAACCTATTTATGTAATAATTGTGTCAGTATTTTTGTCAAGGCTTCATTTTTAGCAATGCGCGTTCTAATATCTTTTATCGCCTGATTACTGTGCGCACATTTTCGTGTACGCATCTTAAATTTAGCTGTGTCCTATTAATATAACATTTATATTTTGTTTTGTCTTTTACATAAGCAATTGTCTTTTACATAAGCTATACACTTATACTATTTAAACTTAGGCTACAAGACCTATTTACATAGTAGATTAAAGTAAATAAAGTGATCCTGAAAACGCTTAATTATTATTTTTGTTTGAGAATTGAATTTGTGTTCATTCCTTTGTATTTGGATTAACATAGTTCATTTTTTAAATCAATTAGGTCATTGTTTCACATTCGTTTTTTAACAGACATTTGATTTGTTTTTGTTTGTTTTTTTTAAATGTGGAAGATAATTTCTTAATTTTTTAGAAACAAAATATGTTGTTGGGCAATGAAAGTGACTCAAGAAAGAATTTCATTCCTTTATGATATTATACCAGTTTCATACAGCAGTAAATTTTAATCGTAAATGTAGACACAAATATATAACAATTCAAATATTATTTCCATGCTAGAACTACTATAAATAGATTACAAAAGTAGAGTTATTTTTGGTCCAGTTGTTATGAGCAGACTTTTTATTAAGCCAGAATATTTCTATAACCATTTATTTTATTTTCTAAATACGGTGCGCACATTTTCTTGAATTCTTTTTGATACGACTGCTTTAGTTTCTTTTAAGTATTTTAGAAAGTACATTTCATATATAACATTTATAATTTAATTTATTGGTGCTATATGTCAATAAACTTACACTTTAAAAAAGTTTACATAAGCTATACATATATATATATAAACACTATACATTATAAACTTTCGCTACTGAACGTATGAACAGAAGTTGACTAAATTTAATAAAGTGTTCCTGAAAACGCATAATTAATATGAATTGCGAATTGAACATGTTATGTTCATTTCTTTGTAGTCGGAATAACTTAAGCCATTTCTAAAGTTGCTTTTTAATCATTTTTCAGATGTGCTTATTAACAGACGGTTGAATCTTTTTTTTTAATGTGGATATATTTTTTTTTCAGAAACAAAATCTGGTATGTATGTATTGAATATAATTTACAAAATATGATGCCTTATCAGAAATAGGGAACACAAAAAAGAATTCCTTTTTGAAATTATACACATTGCATAAAAACCATAAATATAAATCGTAAAAATTAGAGACGTAAGACTTTTAAAATAATATTTCCTTGTTATAAAAAGTATTTATACGTCAAAAGGAAGAGTTATTGTGGTCCAGTACATTTACGTTATAACAAGACTTTATTTTATGCGGCCAGCTTTCTATAATCTTTTAATGTCTAAATATGGTGTGCACATTTCTTAATATTATTTTAAATTTTAATACGACGGTTTTTAAAAAAAGTATTTTAGAAAGCACATTTATAATTTTGTTTATTGGCGCTATGAGTTATGTAGCCTTTGCCTTTTTAAGGGATAGCGCTATGTTCTTTATCTCATAGACGCGGTTACAAATATTGTATTATATACAATTGTGTTACTATGCAGTGTCATAATTATACATGAAATTTTTGAGTGACGAGGGTGGTAGAGCTATTTCGGAAAACCTATCAGTTATGTTTATTTAGTACAAGTTGGAATGAAATAGTAAATTTAGTTATTATGGTCGTCAAGATTCATTAATCATAAATCATATATTTTAAATAGTAATGTAATGTTAAATAGCACTGCATTAAGTGAAAACAAGTTTTTCCACAGTATGGTAAAAAATAAATAATTGTTTCTGTTGTTTTTCTCTCTCTCTCTCTCTCTCTCTCTCTCTCTCTCTCTCTCTCTCTCTCTCTCTCTCTCTCTCTCTCTCTCTCTCTCTCTCTCTCTCTCTCTTTATTAAATATATTTAATTTTTTGTCCTTAAAATGGAATATCTCTAATTCCCATTAGATTTTAACTAATAGATGAATCTGAAATATAACTGGGCAAATAAAAGTTGTAATAAACAAGAAACTAATTCTGAGAAAATGGGTCAGCACACTTTATTTTGAGTTATGCGCGTTTGGATATAAATTAAAAAGCTCTGCTTTTACGAGTTATTTTTTTAAAATATAATGAATAGTATTTTTGACGTGATGAACATGTAATGCGGTCGAGACGGCTGTTAGAGGGGAGTTACAACATGACACCAAAAGGTGACGGAACGTCCTTGGTCGGGCTTTGTTGCTCGTCTTTAATATTGAACTGACTCCTTATTTATTTCTATAAGGACGACATTATATATATTGAAGAGCCAATATTATAACATGCTTTGATTACAAAATACGAAAACGTCAAATTCTGGCAAACTTGCATGATGATTTAATCGTTACCGACCAATCAAACATAAATTAAGTAGAAGAGTATAAAAACACTTGCGGGTAAAGAATCGTTCTCTTTTACTCGGCATGTGTTGGAGTCTATAACTCCCATACGTCATAAAGGTCATGTTGTCAAGGCCATCTCACAGCGGCGTATCTCAAAAGACGGTCAATTCAAATTCTAATAAAGGTGGACATTATATTTTTATTCTATTATTGTACATTCATGTAATGATATGAATTTATTAGGGCTGTTAACCATTAATTTAAATTTAACCGTTAACTTTTGAAAAATGTAACGATTAATTAATCGTTAATTTCGATTAAAACCAAAATTTAAAATGTATTATGTCATTAGTAACACTCATTAAAAGTTATTGTTGAAAATCTAAATAACACTGGAATGCCTCTTTTATATTTCATCTTTTGACCAACTACGCAAAAAGACAAGTGTGTTGACATTATTTTTTTCAAGTAATGAGTGGGTCTAATTGACAATATAACCAGCCGAACTGAACAATCTATCATGTGGAACTGAGGTAACTGCTATGCAATGCACATAACGGTCTTGACATTATCGGATATCAGTTTTCATTAAGTTTCCACCATTGTAAAGAGTTTATGGATTCAGTAACTTTCATCTCCATTTTGTAACGCAATAATTCATCAGAAGATCAGTAGTTAGTTTCTGTCTCTGAGCCAGAGACATCATCATTATCATTTGGTTTGACAAGTTGGCGAAGTGCTAGAACCAAGGTAGGGTAATTTTATCAATATTTTGAACAATCCCGCCAGTCAATAATTTCAAACCAAATGTTCGTGTAATCGTCAGGAAATTTAATATTTATCGACCGCTATTTTTTTTTAAATTATTTTTTTGACATTTTGAGTTCCAATACTTTGTAAGTGATGGGTCGATTAATTGTTAAAAAATAATTTAATAATTAAAAACTTTTAACGATAAATCGAGAAATTTATGGTTAATTTCCGCAGCCCTACTTTAAATACATTAATATGCCTTCGGAAAAAACAATTGATGTAAATTGGTTTGACAATACAACTAGTCCATTTGTTGATGTTGAGTCTATGAAACTGGTCAAAAGGTGTGTGACATGGTCAACAAGGGAAATTTAAGTAGCTTGTAATTATCATGTACAATCAATTCATGGGTGTCGTGGATCTTTCAATTCACTTTTTGCCTTATACAACATACCAGTGAGATTAATTTTGTGCTATAGTATATAATCGATAATATCTAATATTTAAATGATGTTCTTGGGGGATTTAAATTATGTGTCAACGTAGAAAATATGTGTATTCTAATACTTAAACGAGGTGTCCTAGTGTTTAAAGTATGTGTTAACGTAATAAATAGATGTGTTCTAAGACTTTAACGAGGTGTCCTAATGTTTAANTTATGTGTTAACGTAATAAATAGATGTATTCTAATACTTAAACGAGGTGTCATAATGTTTAAATTATGTGTTAACGTAATAAATATACGTATTCTAATACTTAAACGAGGTGTCATAATGTTTAAATTATGTGTTAACGTAATAAATAGATGTATTCTAATACTTAAACGAGGTGTCATAATGTTTAAATTATGTGTTAACGTAATAAATAGATGTATTCTAATACTTAAACGAGGTGTCCTAATGTTTAAATTATGTGTTAACGTAATAAATAGATGTATTCTAATACTTCAACGAGGTGTCCTAATGTTTAAATTATGTGTTAACGTAATAAATAGATGTATTCTAATACTGAAACGTGGTGTCCTAATGTTTAAAGTGTGTGTTAACGTAATAAATAGATGCGTTCTAAGACTTAAACGAGGTGTCCTAATGTTTAAATTATGTGTTAACGTAATAAATAGATGTGTTCTAATACTTAAACGAGGTGTCCTACTGTTTAAATTGTTAATTCTTTATATAAAACAAATACAGTTTTTGTTTTTAAATCTGAAAATCGTTTGTCCAAAAATTAAAAGAATGGTTTACTTTAAATACAACAACAACTGAACCAATACTTTTGTCTATAGAGTTTTGAGTTGAATATTTCATATAAGAAATACATTTTATTGATAAATCTAAGGCTCTACTTATGTCAAATATTGATATAATACAAAAGGCTCACTTTTAAATGCTTATTATTGTTAACAATAAATATATTCTCTCCAAAAACAAACCATACAATCTTATTTATAGAGACTACAACATGTCAATTACAGACCATACCCTGATTTTAGTGTTGGGTACCCAAGGCAAAAACTTTTTTAATGACGTCATGTTATCATATTATATGTGCATTAAAATAATATTTTTTTTCAGCGCCGTACGATACAACACCGATGTTAATGTAATTATTAGAAAATTAAAATGAAATATTAATAAAGAGTATAATTGTTTGTTTACATTTATATCAAAGTGTAATTAAAATTTAAATGATAAAAAAAATTTCGAAGCTTTGTAACCAAAATGATTAATTTTATGTATTTTTAAAAATAGTTTGAAAAAAATATTTATTGATATAAAAAATCAGATTTTAATAATGCTTTTATTTATATTTAGGGGAAACTAGGAAATTAAAACTTCCTATTTAATATTAATTAATGTAATATTTTGTAGATAATGTCACTTCCACATTATTAAAGTGCATGCAACTTGATTTTGATCTCTTAAATTAGAGATACAATATTATTAGACCTTGTCATTTCTAAATTCGGTAAGCGTCATAGCTCAATGAGTAATATTCTATTTTCAAATTAGATTAGATAATAGCACAACAATCTTTTGCAGAATAAATGCAGTCGAATCACTATGTTCTCAAAATTGTTAGCATAGTAAAATTACGAGACTGTTTTTGATTTTTCAAGTCTAATAAGCTGCCTTAAATTAACGAAGAATTAACGAACGGCTGATAAGAAACATCCTTCTAAATATACCTACATTTACATATTGACTCGTATCTTTTATTAAATTTTATGAAATTTTGCCTTAATAATGATATAATAATAAATAGACTAGGGCTGCGGAAATTAACGATTACTTTCTCGATTAATCATTAACCTTTTTTTAAGTATTAACATTTCTTCAATGATTAATCGACCCACACCTCATAAATGTACTCGAAGTCGGTGGCAACAAAGCTTCTTGCGTTCACTTGCCTTTCAAACGCGCTTTTCCTTAACAGAATAACATATGATTTGTAGTGTATTGATTATCACGTCCGCCTTGCACGCGGAAAGTCCTGAGATCAAACTCCAGCGAGAACAATTTCATTTTTTTTTATAAAATTTTAAAAATGTTTGTTTCTTCCCGTTCTTTTCCCCTTTTCCAAACATTTCCAGCTGCTGTAAAGAAATGTCAGGAAACTGTGTTTAAAGTGCCTTAAATAAATGTAATAATTTTTTTAAACCGTTACTTTTGGAATAGTGTTTGAGATAGAGGAAGAGTGGAGTATTTATATAATGATTTAAGTGAGAGAAAAATAATTTCAATGACATCAGACATTTACTAAACTATCATAAAAAAACGTGTGTTTTTTTAATTTATGCAATCTACGTCAGCTGTGAGCTAATGTCAGAGTTTTGTTTTGTAATTGTTACTTTTATGAAATTTCTTAGAAAATATACCATGAATTGCTCAAAACGAAATGTACTAACAATTTAGCGTGTTCAAATAACTATGTACAAGAGGTGTTAACGGTTAATTTAAAATTAATCGTTAACTTTTGAAAAACCAACGATTAATTATTCGTTAATTTCGATTAATGCCAAAAATTAAAATTTATGATGTCATAAGTAACACTTATTTAACGTTCTTGTTGAAAATCTAAATAACACTTGAATTTCTCCTTTATATGTCATCTTTTAACCAACTACGCAAAATGACAAGAGTGTTGACATTATTTGGTTCAAGTGATGAGCGGGTCTAATTGACAATATAACCAGCCAAGCTGAAGTCATTCACATGAAACTGAGGGAACTGGTATGCACAAAACGGTCTTGGCAAGGAATGACATCGGATATCTTTGTTCATTGAGTTTCCACCATTGTAGAGGGTTAATGGATTCAGGAACTTTCATCTCAATTTTTTAACGCAGTAATTCATCAGAAGAGCTGTCGTCATTTTCTTTCTCTGAGTCAGACTCGATTACAGACATTAGCTTAATACGCTTTTCATTTGGTTTGATAAGTAGGCGAAGTGTTAGAACCACGGTATGCAAACTTTATCAACATTTTGAACATTCCCGTCTGTCAATAGATTAAAACCAAAATTTTCGTGTAATCGTCAGGAAATTTAGTATTTATCGGCCACTATTTCTTCTTATTTTTTTGTTTACTTTTTAAATTCCAATAAGTTGTAAGTGATGGGTCGATTAATCGTTAAAAAATAAATTAATCGTTAAAATTTTAAAAAGATTATTCGAGAGATTAATCGTTAACTTCCGCAGCCCTACTATATACACATACACACATGCAGTAAAATATCCTTTAACTATAAAAATAGAGAAATAGGCATATTATGGAGAGAACACGTTATGTTTACAAATTAATTTAATTAATTTGGACGTGCACAGATATTGTGTTTCCCGTAAATGACGCACTATAAAGCACCGGTGCTGATGTACTTATCTTGAGTTTGTATTAACAAAACCTGAAAAGGTAAATTAATGTTAAAATCGTAATTGATACATCAAAGGATCCATTAAAATGTAGCTTTAAATCTAAGAAACATAGCATTAATATGTTTGGTTTTGTTTTGAACATGTTTCATTGAATGTAAATGAAAATTCGTATTGTAATATAGCGCTCGAAGAAATGACTATTCTCAAAAGTCGTATTTATTTTAAAAAAATATTAAAACCATGAAATTTATTTAATGACTAAAATATATGTGTCTGTTTTAATGTCAGGTTATATTACTCCAAATCCAATTTCCGATTGAGAGCGTTTTACTTTATCCAAGTGGCATGCCACTTGACGTCGATCCCAACATTTAACAATGTATCCCTAATTACATTGCTAAATGAATAGCAAGCATTACCTTATCCTAGTCTTTACATTCATCGGAAAGAAAATATGCGTTTTTACATTGTCTTTGTTGCTTACATTGCTTTACACTGCTCATTGTAGTATTCTCGTATGATGTCTACAATATTGATGTTCAAAAAATGTGTTACTGCTCTTGCATGGATCTTATATTTAATTTTACTTTTAATAATTTACTTCTCTCCAAATTCTTAATTCTCATGTTTGTAATCTTTAAAAGTTTTGATAATATCTTTTCAATCCATCTTTTCCTTCCGGACAGTCTTAAGTCTAAACAATCGCGTGTACTACTAAAGTAAATAAATCTCCAACCTGAAAAATGTTTGCAATTTTTTGTATGACTAATCTTTTGCTACACTCATCGATTGCAGTTACCAGTGCATTTGTTATATAGACATAAGTATCTGTATATATATATATACGAGAGCAATGCCCGTGCGATGCTACGGGTAGGCACAATGAAAATAACTTTATTTGGATTTGAGTTTCACATTCCCCTTAATAATGAGTGTAAACGTATCAGGAAATTAGGGTAGTGATAAATCAAACCCCTTCTTTATAAAAATCACGATATGTGTGTCTAGAAAATAGATAGTATGATGAATTTAAATATTACCCATCAATGTTTGTATTTCTGCTTTAATAACGCACGCTTTTGTCTATATGCTTTACCAGAATAACAAAGGTCCTTAACAGTTACAAAAATCTAATGGGCAAGGATCAATTTCTTTTTCCATTAATCAAAAAATGAAAACATTATCTTTGATTCCTTTGGTTCTAGGAAAAAGCTCTTAAAATCACCCACTCCATTTTATAAGCTAAGTATGAAATTAGTTCAAGACGAATAGGATATTTTTTTAGCATAGTAACAAAGCAATTAATTGGCATATACTTGTTTCACTTAAATAACGGATAATTCTTCTTTGTATTTATATTCAAGCCTTTTTTCATTGTAGCTTTTTTAGCTTATAAAATGAATATAAGTTAGGGCTTAATATATAACATATATTATGTAGGCATTTGATTTTAAAACAGAACAGTTTCTAAAAAATCAGTCTGCATACAAAACTTTATCCTCGTTGTATAATATTGCTCAAGTAAAATCAAGTTGTTATGTCACAATATCAGTTGCTGTTAGTGTATTTTTTGCAAGAACAGGGTAGGCACAATTAAAAAATAACTTTATTTGCTTTTGGGTCTCAAATTTCCCTTAAGAATGAATGTAGATGCATCATGAAATTAGGGTAGTGATAAATCAAACCACTTTTTATAAAATTCCCGATATGTGTGTCGAGAATATAGAGAGTATGATGAATTTAAATATTAACCATCAATTTTGGTATGTCTGCTTTAAAAACGCATGCTTTTCTCTATATAATATACTCCTAAAGAATAAAATGTACTTAACAGTTATAAAAATCTAATCGGCAAGGCTCAATTTCTTTTCACATGAATAACAAAAAAATTTAAAATATCTTTCCATATGATTCCTTTGGTTCCAGGAAAGTGCTCTGAAAAACACCAATTCTATTGTTTAGTTTAAGCATGAAATTATTTTAAAAAATTTTAATGTAACAAACAAAATGTACATTATATATTATTTCTTAAACATAAAAACCTTAATTATCTTCTGTTATGTTTAAGATCATGTTTTGAATTGTTTGTCTAAAAATGTGTTCTAATGTTATGTTTGTGTAACTGTGGTTATTGAAGAATGCCGTAAATCTGTGATGCCATATGTGTTTTCTGTACTGTGAAAGTATTTTTTAAGCTTATAGTTTGTTGTTTCTTGTTTATAGAGTCTGGTATTATGTTTAGTGTTATTGCTTTGTCTATATCTACCTTGTGTAGTGTGCCAGCTTTTATGAATTGTTGGAGTGTGTTTTTAGTTTGTAAAATTGTATTGCATGTGAGATATACATGTTGTTCTGTCTCATCAGCTCCTGACCTACAGAGTGGACATCCTATTCTTGCACCTCTGTCTTTATAATTTCTTGATGAGACTGGTGTTGTATTGTAAATTAGTCTGTATGTTATTTATTTTTCTTTATTTGGTATTTCTTTGATATGTGTATTTTTAAAAGTTTCCTCACTGTTTTTAATTCCATAAACTTGTGTCCATTTAATTCTATTGTTCAGAGGTGTTGCTTGTCTTTTTATTAAATGTGTATATATTTTTTTGGTTGTTTTGTGTACTACTTATTCGTTACCTTTTATTGCTTTGATGCATGCTGTATGAAATTGTGATTGATTTCTACCCATGTAATTTTCAGTGCTATTATCAATTGCTATTAAATGTCCTATTCTGATTCCTAAGTAATAATGTGTGAATGTATTTTCTGATCTTTTTTTAATGGCTTGTCCTTTACAATTTATTCTGAGTTCTTGTATTTTTGTTTGTATGTCTTTCAAGTTTATTCCTCTATTTAGCTTAGATTGTATTAGTGTTGTTTGTTTGATATTGTGTATGGTTCCTTGGAATATGTATTTAGTTATGTGTGAGTTAATTTCTTATAAAATTATCGGTGGGGGTTCCCATATTGTTCCTGTATATATTGTTTTGGGGATGACATATGTGATAATAATTGTGCTCCTTCCAAAAATTGTCTGTGCTGTGTATTTGTTTTTGTCAATAATTTATTTAATTGATTGTTCAATATCCCTCCATATTTCATTGTTTGTCTGTGTTTGAATATTGGAATAGAAGATCCCATAAATTCTAAGACTCTCCTTTCTAATTATGCCTAAGGGGAAATCTAGTCTATCTTGTCACCTACCTATCCCCATAATTTCAGATTTGTTTACATTATTCTTGGACCCACTACCTTTTCCAAAATCTTGAAAAATTGAAATTATTTTGTGAATTGACCTATCATTTGTGGGGAAAAATACCGTGTCATCTGCATAAGCAATCACTTTAATATCTCTGGCTCCAGGGATCCCTATTCCTGTAATGTTTTTCTCCATTCTGATTTTCTCTATAAGTGGTTCAAAGGATAAAATATATAGATTAGGGGATAAAAGACACCCTTGTCTAACTGATCTTTTAATCGCAATGTTTTTTTTTAAATTATATTATTTATTATCAGTTTGCTGATAGGCGTTCTGTATAGAATTTTAACCCAATTACAAAAATACTCCCCTAATTTATTGTGTTGTAATATCTTGTGAAGGTATGCATGGTCTACCCTGTCAAAGGCTTTTTCCTGGTCTAGTGATAATATACATGTTTGAATTTGTTTTTCACTTGTATATTGAATAATGTCTCTGATTAAATGATTGTGGTTGTTGATGTCCCTGCCTTTAATGCTGCATTGTTGATTGACATGAATGAGAGTATTTAAATGTGGTTTTAATTTATTGGCTAATGTTTTAGTAAGAATTTTATAATCTGTGTTGAGTAATGATATGGGCCTGTAATTTATAAGTTGTGTTTTGTCTTTCTTTGGTAGAAGTGTGATGTATGAAGTGTTCATTGAATTTGGTAGTTCCATGTTGTTGTAAGCTTCTTCTAAAGGTGCATGTAATATTTGGCCCAGTGTTGTAAAAAAGAAGTTTTAAAACTCTGATTAAGAAGAATTAGTTATTATTTGAGCAAGATAATATTTATTTGAATATGTATGCTTAGTGGAGGGTGGAAATATGGTTTATGGGTTTAATATACGCATCTTCTTTTCACACGAATATTAACATAAACACTAAATTCATAGAGATTGATTTTCTAATAAATTATGTCATTTTGAAAGGACGTCCCACTCTTTTCTTCTAGTATTAACTAAGCAATGAATTGGCAGATACTTGTTCCACTAAACAAAATGATTACTTTTCGTTGTATTTGTATTTAAGCCTTTTTTCATTGTAGCTTTTTTTAGCTTATTAAATGACATATTTGGTAATGGTCTTTTGACATATTTGGTAATGGTCTTAATATATAACATATATTTGTAGGCATTTGCTATTAAATCAGAATAATTTAAATATAATTTTTTCAAGAAAGTGTATACAGCTTAAAAGAAAACTGCCATTTAGTAAACCACATGAGCTGCCTTTGAAATCAGTCTTTATACAAAACTTTATCCTCGTTGCATAATATTGCTCAAATAAAATCAAGCTGTTATGTCTAAATATCAGTTGCTGTTAGTGTATTTTTTCGGTTGAGCACGCACTTTCTGATGCTAGAACCTATATATGAATCGTAATACCCACGATATGTCTTTACACTAAATATATGTATACCTTAAAGAACCGTACAGTTTATACCCGAAGTGTGTGCCACCCAACTCATAAAAAGCATATTATTTATGTGAATTTTGATGCTTAAGTAAGGTGTGCATGGGTTTTATTTGTTTTAAGAAAACATTTTGAATCGCAATGTCTGAGCTTAAAATTTACCCTGCTGATTTAGTTTAATATATGCAAAACGTATACAAACATTTGCTAAGCTATAGTGTTTATGTCATCCAGGGTTGGGCGATATTATTGACCAATAAATGGTTCATTTCAAACAGTCATAAAGTTGTACTCAATATAAAAATAGCTGTTCCAATTATTACCCACACTCATTGGTCCGTGCATATAACTCATATATGTAATCCATTTTTGTTTATAACAGTACCGACTTTTTTTTTCATTCATTCTATTTCCTTGGGGCAGTTTATGGAGCAATCTTTCCAGAAAAAAAAATCGTGTAAACTATGCACCGAAGGAAAATAAATCTCCCACCTAAGAATCATTGGCATTGCTTTCATCACTAATCACTTGCTTTATGCATTTTTTAATTTATAAATATAACTTACCTAGCATGTTTAACTTAATTTATGCAAAAAGAAAATTAACAGTGGCCAAGCTATAGAGTTTGGTATCTGGTTTCACTCATGTGCTTTCTTTCTCTAATGCATTGAAGACATTGTTAGTATTTGATTATTTATAACTGACTTTTAAAATGTCAAATACATTAAGTATTTAAATTTAAGCATATATGAGGATATTACGAAAAGTTGTAAAATGATACTGTGTATTTGATAATAAACAAAATAATAGTATATCTATATAAATATTGCTAAAATAGTATACTAAAGAAAACAGTGGCTGTGGTTTGTAAACAGAACGTTAGGTAAATTAACGTTGAACATAAATGTAGACTGTTGGAGAAAGATAAAAGCAAATAAATTTTTTCGAACGGCTGGATGACATACATCTCGAAAATACATAAAGAAAACAGCGTAAAGATGTAATTTGCAAATATATATTAATTATTTAAAATTTAAAAAAAAAGATATACGTAATCTTATTAGAGGCGCAACATTACCACACATAAAAATAAACCGTTTCATCACATTTAGTTCACAACATAGACACACACAAACTAACTTTATTCACACACTTGCACACACAAACATAAACACACAAACAGATAGTGGCATTAAAAAAAATCACATTTCATTGCAATAACCGTGGCTCTTTGTACTTTGTTTCCATTTTACAAATTAATAAAAGCTCGAACTATGACGTAAAAGTCACAGTATTTTATTTCGAGAAACGCCGTCTTGTTAATCTCGACACCAACATGTTTATTATTTTACGTTTTCAATATTTTACGTTTTCAATAATTTATTTTATTTTTGGGAGTTACCCCGCATAGCGAGCACCCACGGACGCGCTTAGGCGCAATATATATAGGGATTCTTGGGAATAGTGCAATATAATCTCACTTACCAAGGACCAATTAATAAACAGTGTCAATCACCATATTTATGATAAATATACACACAGAGGAATGTTTTATACATGGACAAGTCATTTAGCGTTTTTAAGGCGATACAAATATATGTTTTATTAGACAAGGGAGAGATTGTAATGTGTACTACATTAACTTTGTTACAGACCGCTCAACAAAGTAGAATGCAATGTAACATTGTGTTGAGGGTAAGAACATCTCTTCATCTTTGTTTTCTTCTACCCCCCTCTACGTTAAATGCACTGTAGAGGAATATTTCGTCCGATACAAAGATCTCTCAAGAATACACACGAGGTCAGATGTCAAGCGCGTACACTTGGTATTCCCTGACAATAGATTTTTGCGTGTGTAGAGAATTGGTCGCTTTCCTTTAAACTGCCGGGCCGTGCTTTTGTCAACTTCAATGGCTTGTGTGTGCGTTGATTTAATTTAAAAATATTGCAGGCATTGTAGCCACACTGTTTATCGTTCCTATTATCAGGAATTTGTTTGTGTCTAAAAGTTGCTTGAGAGCAGCATTCGACTTCTCTGTTTACAGAGTGCCACTCATCAAGTATTTGCAAATTAAAACTTTTAGTTTGACATATGTAGTCCAGTTTTATGTGTTTTTATTTTAAAAAATAGCCATAATCTAGGTTTTTAGGAAATATATTTTAGGAAAATACGGATATAAAAATATATTTGCAATTACTATCCTAACTAATTAAATTAATTAAAAATACAATTTAGCAGCCAGGAAAAGGCGTGGAGAGTCACCATCAAAAAGCTAAAACAAAAACAATTCAATATTTTTAAGGAAAAAATGTAGCTCGTCCAAAGGAAGAAGCTAGAGATTTATAAATAACAATAACGAAAAATATACCTTACACATAAAATCACAATCAGAAAAAAAAATAATCTTACTTTCACTATTACCAGGTTTCTCTGGGGCACCCACTTTTGTTAGGGTGCCTACGCCGCCCACTTTTTTTCAAAAGCCCAACTAACTTATCCTTTTTTGATAAATACTTAATATTGAACTTCCTGAAATGTAGACACATTATTTTATAATAGGGGTTGTAGGGCCCCTACGGCGCCCACTTTTTTGTCAAAAGCCCATGTAACTTATCCTTGTTTGATAAATACGAAATATTAAACTTCCTGAAATGTACACAAAGTATTTTATAATTATAAATCCTCAAATCCTATTGTTACATCGTTCCCTTTTCCAAAATTAAAATATAAGCTAAAACAATGAGGTCATATAATTTTTTTTTACATCGCTTCTTTAATTTATAATTATTTTGCACACCTTTTTGCGCGCCTTCCGATGCACGCCTTGTATTAAAATATAAGCTCAAAAAATGACGTCATAGTGTTACGGATACTCCAACCAACCAACCTGTGACTTGGGCTATTATATTGTACTAGACGCCCCGCGGCGTAGCATACGCCGCAGACTTGCTCATGGAGAGTTCTTTTACCCCTTTAATGCAATTTTTTAGGGCGCCTACGGCGCCGACCTTTTTCAAAAGCCCAAAAAACTTGTCCTTGTTTGATCAACACGAAATATTAAACTTTCTGAAATGCACACAAAGTATTTTATAATAGGGGTTGTAGGGCGCCTATGGTGCCCCCTTTGTTTTTTGATGTTATAATTAACCATCATCAAATCCTCTTTTTTACATTGTTCCCTTTTCCAAAATTAAAATATCAGCGAAAACAATGACGTTATATAATTTTTTTACAGAGCATATTTAATTTGCACATCTTTTGATGCATTGGTGCAGTAATTTGGTGCGCTGCTTTCTAAAATTAGTATCTTTTGCACATTCAGCTTCTTGTTGCCTCGCAGGGTCCGACCACGAAGGGAATTATATATATAGATATAAGTTATGCTAGTATTATAATTAGGCCTTCTATTACTATAGTAAACAATTAAATTACAAGTGACAAATACACTACGATAAAGTAGGTTTAAGCTTTATTTTCTATATATTTACACCTATACATTTTCTTACAATAATTATAATTACTCTATAAATTGTTGTGTACAACAGAACCAATGAGGTGATTTGTCAAGACTTAGATGGGATCATTTTATTTTCTAATATATTCTTTAGTTTTTAAAAAAACATTTTGTATAAAAATGTATGTTATTTTAATTTATTTTTACAATCAATGCTTTTTAAATGTGTAATTAAAATTACTTTCAATAATATGCCTTATATCAATGTTGAATTTATGTTTACAACTATTTAATTAATTGAAGGTGTTAGTTATAGTGATGTTCTATCGAATGTTCTATTTTAATACGAAGTAATAGTACATGAACAAGAATCAATCAATGCGATTGTTCTTTTTAAAATTGTTGGATGACATAAATTGTATCCACATATACATAAATAATACAATTATATTTTCAACTATATGGGTGTAAAATAGGCACTATATTTTGTCAGTGAGAAACAACACTTTATCTTAAAATAAATGTATATTGTCAACATCTGATGTGCATTACAATTTATTGGCCTGTAATCGCTGCACCACAAAGCACCGGTAGAAATAGATTTTATCAATTGCGTTGTTCTTGAGAAAATTTAGGTGACAAGATAAGAATTGTTATTTTCTTTTTAACTCTTTTGAAATTTAATTTACAATACAGTGATACATATTATTATTAAATTGTGTTACTAAAATAAATATTTGAGTACTTTAAACTTACGTTTACTAAAGTTATATTTAAAAAAAATACATTTAAATATTGCATTCATTTATACTTATAGAAACTTGAAATTAATTTATTAAGATAAATCTATATTTATCTTCAACTATTTTAACACATCATGGGTTGCAAACGTTCATAGAACCATTTATGTAAGTGGCAAGCCACTTAACTTCGATCCCTATATTAAGGGATACAATGACATATCGCAGAACCGGATGTGGTTGATTAATAATAATTTCATAGTGTATTACTTATATTAACTTGTGTTTGTGACAATTCAAGGATTTATAAGTGCATTTTTCATTTGTTTGTAAGTAATTCAAAATGATTAAACAGAAGGTAATAGTTAAAGGTGTTTCACTGGCTAGTGCACACCACCCAAACACATTAGCCTTGACGATCTCAGGAATAAAAGGCATACCAAATCACAGCAGCTGCGATTGTAGGCTGTTTCATTAAAGAACTAGAAATTACCTGGAGAGAGATTGTTGCCCTCTACCAGTTTGATGAACCACTTAAATGGTTCTGCAAACTCGGAGAAGAGGCGGAAGTAAAGCACTTCCAAAGTGTTCACTGTAAGACATTCCAGGCTGGTGACGAAAAACGAATGCATATTAAACATTTGGGGAGAGAAAAAAGGAAGGTAATCGTTCACTGGGTCCCTCCAATCTTACCAAAGGAGGGAGTGGAGGAAATGCTCTCCTTTTTGAGCAAAGACAAAGTAGAGGCATACCCTCTCAAAGGTAGAGCTGACAGATGGACAGTTGTGTACAAACCGGAAAAAGAAACAATTGTTCCACATATATTATATATTTACGCTCATTTGTCACTGCCGCCTAACGTTAAGGGAAATCACTCTGCTTTTTTTAAATCAGCAGTGCTGATTGACTCAAATAGTTATTTTTTGGTGCAGTAATTTGGTGCGGTGCTTTCTAAAATTAGTTTAAAAATTGTGTGGTGATTAGCACTGTAAAAATTATTATATAAATGCTTTGTTTAATTTGGGCTTTTGACAAGTGGGCGCTGTAGGCGCCCTACAACATCAATTTAAAATTACTTTTTGTACATTTAAGGTAGTTTAATATTACGTAGCTATCATACAAGGACAAGATTGTTGTGCTTTTGAAAAAAGGGGGCGCCGTAGGCGCCCGAAATAAAAAGGGCGCCGCAGTAAAACCTATATTATATACATACTTTGTTAACATTTTAGGAATATTTCGTATTTATCATACAAGGATAAGTTACTTGGGCTTTTAACATAAAAAATAAAATTAAAAAAAAACTATTATAACATACTTTGTGTACATTTAAGAAATTTTAATATTACGTATTTATCATACAAGGACAAGTTAGTTGGGGTTTTGAAAAAGGTGGGCGCCGTAGGCGCCCATAAAAAAGGGGGCGCCGCAGGCGCCACGGCGCCGCAGCACAAACTAGTTATATATATTTAGATTGTGGAATAATAAAAGATAAGAGAATACTGCTTCTAGTTCCTGGGAGAAAACAGGCCTGCTTCCTGTGTGGTTCACAAGATCATTGGACAAGCAGATGTGTAAAAAGAACCCCAGAAGCGAAGGAAAAAATAAATCAAGTAGGTGTCCCAGTGGAGGAGCCAGGAGATGTGGTGAGGGAAAACATTAACAAATTTGTTGTCCCAGAGACCAACCCGGTGGCAATCCATTTGGAGGCTCCCGTTGTGCTCCCCGATGCGGTCCCAGTGACTGATCCCGGCGCTGTCCTTGCTGGAGGTTCAGCGATAGGGTCTTTACCTGTCAAACAATTACTAGTCTGTCGATTTCCTTAATAAGAGATATAATATTAATGAACTAGTGTATCACCCGTCAAAAATGAAGGAATTTTTTCAAAATATATATATTTCAGCTGAAATCTAGAAATTTTGAAAAAAATACACTTCATAATAAAAACAAATATAATACAGTAAAAAAAGAAATATAATGGTTATATTTTATTTTAGTTGTACGTTACAAAGTTGTACGTTAAAAGTCATGGACCTCACCAACCAACCCAATGATATTATACTTAATGACCAAACCATAGAGAAAGTAACCAACTTCACTTACTTAGGAAGCAAAATGTCATATGATGGAGATGCAACATCAGAGATAACGACTCGAATTGCGTTGGCGTCAAGTGCTTTTAACAAACTTACAAATATTTGGAGATCAAAGACACTCAGCAAACATATAAAACTTAGGCTATTCAACTCTTGCGTAATCCCTGTACTAACATATGGATGTGAAAGCTGGAAATCCACTCAAGCTATAGAAAATAAATTAGTTGCCTTCGAGAACAAATGCCTCCGAAAAATTTTGAATATAAAATGGAGTGATTTTAAAACAAATGAAACAATAAGAGAAGAAACCAACCAAGAATATGTGTCAACCTTTTTAAGGAGAAGGCGTTGGAATTATATCGGTCATGTTCTTCGAATGGACGAGAGAAGACTACCACGGCAGGCCTTCATATGGACACCAAAAGGCAAAAGAAAACAAGGAAGACCAAAAGAAACCCTACTTAGAACAATCAAAAGAGAAAGCTCAACCATGGGTCTAAGAAATAATCAAGACCTTATACAATTGGCGACGGATCGTCGTAAATGGAAATCAATGACTTCTGCCCTATGTGCCGTCTTCGGCCCGAGAGGAACTAACCAACTAACTAACGTTACCAGAATAAAACAATGTCAATTTGTGATTTAAATGATTATTTATGGATAACGGGGAGTTTATTGGTAATTTACGGATCATAAAATGTGCACACTTTTTTTTTCAAATTTATTTCTTAGGAAGTCTTCATGTTGTTAACGTTGTTTGTCTTGTTGCGTCATTTTTCAGGGATATACGTTTAGTAGTGTCTTTTTGTCAATAACGATTTTAGTATCTAAAAATGTTTTATAATTTCTATAGTTGGATGATACTATCAACTCTATTAAAAAGTTAGAGTCCTTGTATTATGACATAAATTGGAAAAAACAACAACAAAACAATGTCACATTTTTGTAGTTTTGAGATATTCAAGTTACAAAGTTCAAAATTGTACAGATTTCTTATAAATTAACTAAATAGATTTGAATTTCTAATAAATCCTCTATCAGATACAAAGGATAACTTAAAAATTTCAAAAATGTCACATAGCCGTTTCTTCCCTTGTGGTCTTCTTGTTATATCTTATTCAAGTGGCATGCCACTTGATTTCGCTCAATACAAAAGAGATACAATGGAATTAATAAATATTCAAACATAAGCTTTTAATGAGCTTTATAAATATTTTTCTTACGGCAGGGGTTCAAAATAGCGACTGTCAATACAGCGACCGTCATAATAGCGACAGTATCAAAACAGCGACTGTCGTAATAGCGACTTCAAAATATCGGCTGTATCAAAAGAGCGACTGTCATAACAGCGACTTTACCGCATAGCTATTCTTGTCCAACCGTTCACCTAACACAGTGGTTCCAAAATTGTTTGACACATGCACCCATTTTCATTGTCTAAACGTACCGAAGAAACCCATATGAAAAAACTACATAAATGCATAGTGAAAAAATAAAAACTAAAAAAAAAGCAAATTGTGATGCAGTATTTATTGAAATTATAATTTTTTATTAAAATAAAATTTAAAAACAATTAATGACTTGGATTAACTTACGATACATACACACTCACTCATTCATATAGGCTACAAACAACTGCTCAGTAAAATTAAACCATATCAACAAATAATTGAAAATAACATTTAATTTGTCTTAGCTACATAATACATAAGTGAATTAAAAGGAAGATTTAAAACAGAATAAATAAGGAAAAGGTTACTTAAATTATGTGACATTTATCTCATTTTGATGAAGTATTTATTGACAATAAAAATTGTGTTTAATATAAAATTTAAAACAATTAACTTATGCTACATACACACGCATTCATTCAAATACAAACCACTGCTCAGTAAAAATATAATTATATCAACAAGCATTATCACAAGCAAAGAAAAAGGTCGCTACTTTGATGCAGTCGCTGCTATAATGCAGTCGCTATTATGACGGTCGCTATTTTGATACAGTCGCTGCTATGATGCAGTCGCTATTATGACTGTCGCTATTTTGATACAGTCGCTGCTATGATGCAGTCGCTATTATGACGGTCGCTATTTTGATACAGTCGCTGCTATGATGCAGTCGCTATTATGGCGGTCGCTATTTTGATACAGTCGCTGCTATGATGCAGTCGCTATTATGACGGTCGCTATTTTGATACAGTCGCTGCTATGATGCAGTCGCTATTATGACGGTCGCTATTTTGATACAATCGCTGCTATGATGCAGTCGCTATTATGAAGTCGCTATTATGACGGTCGCTATTTTGACAGTCGCTATTCTGCTCAGGTGCGCTTTTTTACAATTATATGTAAGAATTATATTCGAGTCAATACCAGCTAATGACTACGTTGTTGTTATTAGACATGGCAAAACACCAGCCTTCCAGCATTGCAGAAAATAACACACACCATCAAATAGTGAAGTAGTGTCAAATATTATTTTGGAAATGAGATAATATATATTTTATATTCTCAACTTGAAAATGAAAAAGGGAAAAACAAAAAGGATCCTAATAAAAAATGTCGGTGCAATTAATGATCTCTATACATGCATATAATATCATCTCTATACATGCATATACTATCATCTCTATATATTTATAGCCATATACATTCATTCTATGGCCATGATAATTAAAATGATTGTTTTGTATGCTGATACATTTTTTATTTAAAAAAATTATAATAATTTAACACGCATGGGGCTCCGGGGGTCCACAATATTTTTGTCGTTGCTTATATGAGTTATATGAACTATTATAAGCAAAAGCTACTGTGTAAAAGAATAAATATTTACCAAACATGGTTTACAAAAACTTTTTTGCCCATATTAAAATATCATATGTCATTAAGCTTCAATTGTCTATTCCTTTGGGTTTTGGGGCAACCAATCGTTTTTTTTTACTCATTAATGTTGACGATTTTATTCCCCTTTCAATTTGTAAATGATCTTGACAAATATTAAAACATATATCCATTAGACAGAAAAGGTTGACCATGTGTAAGAAAGGTGTAATCTTGACAAATATTGACACATATATCCATAAGACAAGACAGGTTGTCCACGTTCTAGACAGGTGTAATATTGACAAATATTGACACATATATCCATAAGACAAGGCAGGTTGTCCACGTTCTAGACAAGTGTAATCTCAAGCTTCAAGATTATGAGACACAATTTTCCCTTGGTATAAGCTGGACAAAAGCTTGTCTGGCCTGTTACACCGTGGGTTGGTGAATCCGTTGATTTAATATTGTATCACTATTTAAATGGTCGAAGTCAAATGGATAAATATTTGGGTGTTGAGAATAGCTCTCTATTACACAGATATGTATGTGTGTTTAAGATTTCAAACACATCTGAAATCGTAAAAACACATACGCAATGCATCAAATATATATAAGTGCAATATTAAAATAAATAAAAAAGCACCGATGCAATGTTGTGCGGCGATTTCGGAAAATACGATAACATTAAATAACTGTAAACACCTACCTAGAACTATAACAGTAAACACTTAGTTAGACCTATAACTGTAAACACTTTCTTATAAGTTTAAATGTACACACCTACCTAGAACTATAACTGTAAACACTTAGTTAGACCTATAACTGTAAACACTTTCCTATAAGTTTAAATGTACACACCTACCTAGAACTATAACTGTAAACACTTAGTTAGACCTATAACTGTAAACACTTTCCTATAAGTTTAAATGTACACACCTACCTAGAACTATAACTGTAAACACTTAGTTAGACCTATAACTGTAAACACTTTCCTATAAGTTTAAATGTACAAACCTACCTAGAACTATAACTGTAAACACTTAGTTAGACCTATAACTTTAAACACTTTCCTATAAGTTTAAATGTACACACCTACCTAGAACTATAACTGTAAACACTTAGTTAGACCTATAACTTTAAACACTTTCCTATAAGTTTAAATGTACACACCTAGCTTGAACTAAAACTGTAAACACTTATTTAGACCTATAACTGTAAACACTTTCCTATAAGTTTAAATGTACACACCTACCTAGAACTATAACTGTAAACACTTAGTTAGACCTATAACTGTAAACACTTTCCTATAAGTTTAAATGTACACACCTACCTAGAACTATAACTGTAAACACTTAGTTAGACCTATAACTGTAAACACTTTCCTATAAGTTTAAATGTACACACCTACCTAGAACTATAACTGTAAACACTTAGTTAGACCTATAACTTTAAACACTTTCCTATAAGTTTAAATGTACACACCTAGCTTGAACTAAAACTGTAAACACTTATTTAGACCTATAACTGTAAACACTTTCCTACAAGTTTAAATGTACACACCTAGCTTGAACTATAACTGTAAACACTTAGTTAGACCTATAACTGTAAACACTTTCCTATAAGTTTAAATGTACACATCTAGCTTGAACTATAACTTACACAACTTACCTAAACTTAAACTGTAAACACTTACCTAGAACTATATCATAGCTGTAAATACTACCCAGAACTAGGTATATCATTTAAATATATAAATGAAAATATGCTTGTCTATCTGTTTGTCCTTTATGACTTACCAGTGATTCCCACCAGTTATGTGAGTACTGTTTTAGTTAGGTGGGTACTGTTTCAGTTAGGTGAGTACTGTTTCAGTTAGGTGAGTACTGTTTCAGTTAGGTGAGTACTGTTTCAGTTAGGTGGGTATTGTTTCAGTTAGGTGAGTAATGTTTCAGTTAGGTGAGTACTGTTTCAGTTAGGTGAGTACTGTTTCAGTTAGGTGAGTACTGTTCCAGTTAGGTGAGTACTGTTTCAGTTAGGTGAGTACTGTTTCAGTTAGGTGAGTACTGTTTCAGTTAGGTGAGTACTGTTTCAGTTAGGTGAGTACTGTTTCAGTTAGGTGAGTACTGTTTCAGTTAGGTGAGTACTGTTTCAGTTAGGTGAGTACTGTTTCAGTTAGGTGAGTACTGTTACAGTTAGGTGGGTATTGTTTCAGTTAGGTGAGTACTGTTTCAGTTAGGTGAGTACTGTTTCAGTTAGGTGAGTACTGTTTCAGTTAGGTGAGTACTGTTTTAGTTAGGTGGGTACTGTTTAATTTACGGGAGTAATGTTTCAGTTATTTGGACAAAATTTGTGAAGGAACAATGCATGTGAACGTAAGAACCATTTTTGATCTCAAGACCCCAGCGAGAGTCATGCATCATGCTTATTTGCACATACTCGTATTGGTGAATTATATATAGAGATATAAAATAATATTTTTGAGTTTAAATGAAAATTATTCCAATAACTTAGTTAACTTAATAATGTCATGGGTGCCACAAACTGAGTTAGGAAATATGACGGCGACATTTTACAACAAGTTTTTCACTTTCAACTAATTGATGTTACATTTAAACAGTGTCAGAGACAAAAAGAATAAAGTCATACAGTTTTTTAAATGTTTAAACATGTGAAATAATGTGTTTGATTTGACTTGTGAATTGAAGTTTGAGAATAAATTGGACGATATGTGACATGGTGGGAAACAAAAATATAGGTTAAAAAAGCAACAACAAAAATAAAAAATATAATTAAAAAATTAGAACTTTCTTCTTGATTCTGCCGATTTCTATATGAAAGGATAAAAGCGAATTTTTAAGGGTAACATTGTCCGAAATCAATTTTAATAGTTTTATCAATTCTCGGTTTTATGTCAGAAACCAACGGACAAGTTGTGTTGTCTGTCCTGATTGTCTGTCTGTAAGAGGTGTCTGATTGTTATTGTTGTCTATAATTTTGTAAGAGTTGCGTGTAGTTAAGTGTTGTCTGTCCGTTACATTTTCTAATGTTATTGTTATCCGTCAGTTTTTAAGAGTTGACCGATTGTTAATGTTGTTTGTCAGTATGTAAGATATGTATGATTTTTAAGTGCGTCTGTCTGTTAGATTTTTCTGACGGTCTGTGTTTCATAAATAAAATCCATGTCTGAGTGTCAGTATTGTCTGAATGTAAAATTTGTCTGCTTGTTAGTGTTGTCTGTCTGCCTGTAAGAGTCTTTTGATTGAAAGTTTTGTTTCTCAGTTTATTTGAGTTTTCTGATTGTTAGTGATGTCTAATATTTTGATAGTGGTGTTTGATTGTTATAATTTTTTTCCAGTACATTCTATAATACGTTAGATAAACTCCTTTGCCATATGTAAATTGAAATGAAATCATTGTTCAAAGTTTGAACTCAGATGTAAATATAAATTAAAATTTACAAATTAAAATACTTTCTATTGTAATATCTGACGTGAATCACATTCTATTTTCCATGAACGCCGCACCAAAAGGCACCGCTATCGACCTACGGAATATGAGGTTGTAATTGAGACAACTTAAGCGGCAAGATTAATGAGAAGATCGTGATATTAATTGATGTAACTTAAATTAAATTGCAATCTATACGTCTATGCGACATAGTATTATTAATTTGTATTGCTTACACTTTGTAATGCCAGTAACTAAGTATTATGTATCGAAATATTTATTTCAAAAAACAAAATACATGTCAGTATCCTAGTTATTCCAAATTTAATAAACTTTAAATTTAATACATTTACTGTCATGTATTGCCTTGCGTAAATGTATATTTTCATACATGTGATTACTGTAATTGTTTATCATAGTGGCATGCCACTTGACTTCGATCCCTTTATTAAGGGGAAAGCATTTTATTCAATAGTAAGGATTCACCTACCACCAGTATAGACTTAGAGCGCCATGCGTGGCCTCCTGACGTACAGAGAGTCGCGGGTATGAAATTCAGAGTTGGCAGTTCTTACAAGAATGTGGGACGCAAAATCTACAGCAAGAAATAGGCGTCTGCAATATCCTCGTTTTAGTATCCTTCTCTTTTTACTGTGTCCTCTCTGTGTTCACCCCTCCCTCTCTTTCTACGTTGACCTCTCTGTGTTCACCCCTCCCTCTCTTTCTACGTTGACCTCTCTGTGTTCACCCCTCCCTCTCTTTCTACTTTTACATCTCTGTGTTCACCCCTCCCTCTCTTTCTACGTTGACCTCTCTGTGTTCACCCCTCCCTCTCTTTCTACTTTGACCTCTCTGTGTTCACCCCTCCCTCTCTTTCTACGTTGACCTCTCTGTGTTCATCCCTCCCTCTCTTTCTACTTTGACCTCTCTGTTTTCATCCCTCACTCTCTTTCTACTTTGACCTCTCTGTGTTCACGCCTAACTCTCTTTCTACTTTGACCTCTCTGTGTTCATCCCTCCATCTTGGCTTGTACTTCTCATTATTGTCTCTCTCACTGCTAATTAAATGTGGGGGGAAAATCGTTCCATTTTGTTGTTCATGTTTACCAACAACAAATGACAATAATACTTTTACCCCTTATTTGTTCTCTCTGTTTGTCTACTTGGTTCATAATAGAAAAATGTTAATAGTTTCTAGTGTTCATGTATCCTACTGTTGACACAATCAACTGAAATTAGAACCACAAGTGAATAAATGTCACAGTTTTAATATGTTTATAATTTGCTAGTGCCAACACAATAAACTTTATCTACCATCACACAGAATAAAAGAATGTGACAGTTTTAAAGTTTTAATACATCTTATTGCCGCACAATTAACTTGAACTGACAAAATGTACAGTAAATAATTTTCTTAGTTTATAAGCATTGATATATGCTAGTGCCGACACAGTAAACTTAACTAACACCACACAGAATAAACGAACCGTTTTTTATAAACCAGCTATTCACACATCCCATTGCCAGTACAATAGACTTAAACTGACATAATACCGTGTGGATTTTATCTTAGTTTACTAGCATTACAGACACTAATGTAATGTTAGAGTTTCATTGAAGCGACATCCAACAATAAATCATAAAAATAAAATATTTAAAAATGCCATGCTCCAGAAGAAATGATATCAGTGTTAGTTAGAAAATGATATAGATCTATTTATATATTGATGTACAGTGTTAAAAAGACAATTATTTATTCGAGTGATACATTGAGTAGGTAGAATGAGTCTGTTATAAAGAGCCAACAGGACTATAATATTTATTGGGTAACAACCATGGCGGGATATACTGCCTACACGACTCGACTATAATTATTTATTGGGTAACCCCCAAGGCGGGAGGTCCTGCTAACACGACTCGAGGGTTTGGGGGAGCGTCGTAAAACTGCCGACAGCCGAAACAACATCTTGTAAATTTTAGAATCAAGAAAAGTGTAAAATATAATTTTTAAAACGATTATGATTAGATATTTCAAGTCAAAATAACAAGGAGGATCCATATTACATAGGGAATATATTTGAAAATTTAGAGTCCAATTGTCAGGGGTATAAGAATCACTGTGAGAAAATTCTTGGTGACTCGTGACTACTTTTCATGAATATAATGTTGTGAGTGTACTCCTGGTCACACGGGACATGTCAGGGACATGACCAGAGTACACGCCAGGGTCAGTTGAGACCGGTTTTGGGGTTATAAAAGACAAGTTGAGTCGAGACTCGAGAGCAGACGAGAAGAGGGCAGTTGCGCATTGTTGTGCGGAGAGACCGGTCGGGGTAGACCGAGTAGTTACAGCGTAACACACAGTTGAGGTTTAATGTCGCCTAGAAGCGGTCAGGTCGGACCGAGGGGACTTAGACACTGTGTGTGAAGAGGACTTGAGCATGGGCCAGGGAGCGGTCGAGTCGGACCGAGGGCTTGCTTGAGTATACAGCCAGTTGTATAGAGATGTATTTGCTGTCAGACAGGACAGCCATAGTTTACAGTGTGTACAGTAGAATAAACGTTGACTTGTACCCAATCCTGTGTCATCTATTGAGTGTGTATGCAGCGGAGAGCAAGGAACAATCCACATAACATAAGAGACCGTAACACCAATATAATGGTTGCAGCGCTTATATACTTAACAAACCAGTCCACTGTAGATGTAATGCTAAATCGGACATACCAACAACAAAACGATTATAAATTTAAAATTACTTATGATAAAATCACCAGTAAGTAGTGTCAAAAGAATAATAAATATAAATGTAAATTACGGTAGTATTTATACTGTCAACAAAACAAAGTTTTAAATGAAAATTACTAATGATAAATTATGAGTAAATATGAAGTCATTTCTGCAAAGACTTACAGTTAGTAAAGTAACGTTTGTTTGTACACTGAAGTAACCCATAGCATGAGCCTGATAAAATATTTAGAAAATGCAAACATAGACAGCAGCTTGTTTTTAAATCCCGTATATTAACTTCGAAATCTTGTCGTCATCCATCACTTCTTACGGCGGAAAAACAAAAAGTAAAAAATGACCCACTTGCCGTGAAGCCATCGAGCTGAAATTTAGCACACGGACCCATGTCACATAACAATGCATCATATCAAAATTTCAGATGGAAAGAACGTACCATAATTAAATGAATGCATTTGTATTTTATCTTTATACGAGGCATGTAATTCAATTTTACGGTTTGTTATTGTTTTTCTTTTCACGAGACTGTTCAGTCACGCGTTGACGCGACCCATCGAAGTACCAGCGTGCTTTTGTTTACATTTTACGTGTCACGCTGAGCTCGGTCCAGCGATCGGTGACCAGACCTTTCCCCACTCCTACCCCTCCCCTCTCGGTTACACAGCAGGAGTTAAGGCAGATAGTCTGTAAATGTTTTGTCGCGTTTGAAGATGATCAATACTTTTAATTATGACTCATATATAAGGGATTTATAGTCAGAAACTTTGTTTTTACGGGTTTGTTTTATTATTAGATTCAGTGTATGATTGATATGAGAAACATAGTGTTTCATTGGTTTATTAATTTAGGATCGAAGTGGCTTGCCACTTGGTTGTTAACTACTGATAACACCATCAATTAGCCATAGTAGTAGCCTTCTGAGAACAAAACATTTATATTTCGTATTCAACATATATTTTCTAGTTTACTTAATTTTAAATATATGTGATTCTAGCAATTGTTTTCCTCCCTTGAAATTAATAGTTGTAAAAATCAGATTAGTTAAAAAACAATATAACATTTAAGTGACACAAGTTAGTAACTCACTGCCCTTCTGAAAAATAAATTTTATCGCAACATAGTTTATAATAGAGATATTAATATCCTCATGTTAAATTTTCAAGCTGATTTAATTCAAGCAAAACTTAATATTAAATACATCATCATTGATGCTTTCGGTGCAGCGCCGATGGCAATGCAATTTATGCACGTCAATGTAACACAGTCCTAAGGGATTTGTTTCCTTATTTATCAAACAAATGTGTTCCTCTTTGTTTATTTATATTTGTATATGATTAAAAACTTATTTTTGTATAAATTATATATAATTTGATTAATGATTTACATTTCTATTAAGATTTGTACTTACTTTATTAATTTATAAAATGTTATGTCATAAAAACATAACGTTTTTATGTCTCTTTAAAACAACTCAAATGTTCAAGTGACACACTTTCAAATGATTTTTAAAAATGCATGTGTGTGAAAAGATCTGATGTTCATGTCTATGGGTATAGTAACGATTGTGTTAATCAAGTCACACACAAGAGACGAAACAGACTTCCACAAATTACAATTTTTAAAATAAATAGAATTGGAACAAAATCCCTAACCATAAACATTCAAATCTTGATCCCTTTTAGCCTATATAATCACACCTATGCCTGCCACATTAACCGCATGTCTCGGTCCGTATAACTACTTAAATTTGACCTGTTTGTACGATGTACCTCCGTAGTAGAGCTGTATATCTGTTTAGTGGCTAGTGGCACGTGATGTTCTTGTTGTGACGTGTAGACGTGTAGGAGTGACATTTTCGCTGGATAGCTGGACGGGGGGGGGGACTCTTCTGCCTGAGGGGTGGGGACTCTTCTGCCTGAATCCACTTTGGAAAAAATACCGTTTCGCTACAGCGACTGTCAACAACGGATCGACTACTGGTAGATGCTAACAGAAAACAAAACAGCCAGGCCAAAAACCAGGTAGAACCGTAATTGAACAGTGCTAAGTCTCTTGAAGCTGTGGGGTTATCTTTACAGCAATAACGTAAAATCACTATGGGTGACCAAACACTAGTACAGTACTGGACTTGTTCAAAAGAGAACAATTGTTATCAATAACGTAAAATCACTATGGGTGACCAAAACTCTAGTACTGGACTTGTTCAAAAGAGAACACTTATTTTCTTTTACCAGCTTTTCTAAGCTTATTGTCAATAAACGCAGATTGGATATGATCTAATGTCCTGTTGTTTAAGCTAACCGTGCTAGTCCGCTTCTTCTCGACATCGAGAAGTTTCTCTCATGTACTCCGATCTAAAATAGGGAAAGGGTGGGGTTTCAGCATGTTTTATTATCTCCCCTTGTGTTCGTGTTACGGGTCACGAAGCAGGAATTTAGCACAAGGCTTTAAGGTCTCATCAATGTCTTCACAGGGGTTTTTTCTGTCTGTTATCAATTCTCGCTTTCATAAAAGAAACCAATTGGGTTTGTCGTTTTGTTAACTGCAAAATATCATAGCTCAATTAGTTATGTTCTCTTTTTAGATTACATTTTAGCGGAACAATATTTTGAAGAAGAAATAGAGTCGAATCACTGTGTTCTCAAAATTGTTAGCGTACTAAAATTACGAAATTGTTTCCCTTTTTCAATTTCAATAATCTGTGTTAAATTAACGAAGAATAAACCAATAGCTGATAAGATACATTCTTCTCAATATACCTGCATTTACGTATTGACTCGTATCTTAAATCTTATCGTATATTAATTTCTTTATCAAATTTGTCCTTAGAAAAGATAAATATAGATATATTATTTCTTTTAATATATAATTCCGAAATATTATGGCAAGAAACAAATATAAGTTTGTGTTGTTTGTCCTAAATTTTTGTTTTTAAGAGTTGTCTGTATGTGACAGTTTTCTATGTTTAAGTTTTGTCTGTCTGTTAAATTTCCTAATGTTAATGGTATATGTCAGTTTGTAATTAAAGATTGCTATAATTGTTAGGGCGGTCTGACTTTTAGACGATATATGTTGTCTGTCACTTTGTAAATGTTATCCAATTGTCAGTGTAGTCTGTCTATCGTTTGTTCTGATTGTTAATGTTGTTTTCTGTCAGTTTTCTCATTTTTTTATTTCCTTAATAATAGACATGTTAGCCTTTTCTGTATGTAAATGTTTTCTGCTTTTTCGTGATATCTGTCTGTCTGTAAGAGATGTTTGATTGTAATTGTTATCTCTTGTTTGTGATATCTGTCTGTCTGTAAGAGATGTTTGATTGTAAGTGTTATCTCTTGTTTGTGATATCTGTCTGTCTGTAAGAGATGTTTGATTGTAATTGTTATCTCTTGTTTGTGATATCTGTCTGTCTGTAAGAGATGTTTGATTGTAAGTGTTATCTCTTGTTTGTGATATCTGTCTGTCTGTAAGAGATGTTTGATTGTAAGTGTTATCTCTTGTTTGTAATATCTGTCTGTCTGTAAGAGATGTTTGATTATAAGTGTTATCTCTTACTTTGTTAGAGTTTTATGATTGTTAGTTTTGTCAGTCAGTTTGTTAGTATTGTTTGATTGTTATTGTTGTTTTGCCAGGATATTCTTTAATACATTAGAAAAAATCATTATAGCATATTTAAATGGAAAAAGAATATTATACCAAAGTTTGAACTCACATATTAGGGACAATTTACAAATTTAAAGACTTCCAATGGTTATATCTGACATGCAATTCAATTGTATATTTTATGAACCCCGCAATAAAAAGCACCTCTTTCGACCTACTTAATATCACATGGTGATTGAGACAACCTAAGCGCCAAGATTAATGAGAAGATCATAATATTATTTTCTTTAAATTCGGTTAAATTGCATTCTACAAGTCTATAAGACAAAGTATGTCATGTTTAGAAATATTTCATTCTAAGGAAAATACATTTTTGAAATAATAGTTACCTAAAATTAAGAAAGCTATAAATTTAATTAATTCACCGTCATGTATTGCTTTGCCTAAGGAATGACAATTTGTGTTGGTTATGCTTTGAAAGACAATTGTGTATATCTATGTTACACGTCACATGACTTCGATCTCTGTATTAAGAAACCATTCAGTGGTACAACAACAACAAAAAATAATACCACAAACCTTCTCTGAAGTGTGCAAAAAATGTCCAACTTTTCAAAGAAAATTTTTTTAAAAAATGTTTTGAAAGCTTAAAAAAGAAAAAAAAACTATATTAAGGGCCACGGTCCCAAAATGAGTGATAATTTAAAACTTGTTTATTGCTCTTGTACTCAAATACATATTAAATTATCAGAGTAATCGCTTGAATAAAATAATAACTCAAAAGCTTATATTCCTAAAGAACATAAAATGGCCCTGACGTCCTAAATGGTTCAAGTTATACATTTTAAAAACCACATTTTGAGCCTTCGGTATCCTGTTAGTTTTAAAACTTGTTTTATGTCAAAAAACATTTTCGGCGCAAACTCAAAAACTTTCTAATATTTTATAGCCATCGGATATTAAATAATCATATAGATCTATATATATTTACCCTCAATTATCTATGACTGTGGCCTAATGCTAAGGGACATCACTCTGCTTTTTAAAAATCCTTTATATTAACTCGTGGTGTCTGCGGTCGCCCGCCCGAACGCCCGCCCTTGTCGCCAAAACTTTTGATCGATTTTTAACCCTTTTGCTCGTAAGCTAGCAAGCTGCATTTTGCAGGCAGTTTCGTACCGATGATAAAAACAATGTATCAAAATTTCAGATCGATCGCATGGACCGTAATTAAGTTATTGATTTTTTAGATTATTTTATTTATTCCTATGTATCATGCTATTTTTTGAGATAGAGCGTCCCGGTGCGTATTATATTGAACAACCTTTCTGTCGCGCAATAAGGTGCGTATTTTATTGACAACTCTTTTTATAAACATATTCCTGATCGGTGCGCATTATATTAAACATGTTTTACGACACAACTGCAATTTTGTATTTCTTGATGGTCTGGCGCTGCGTATTATAATGAACATTCTTTTAGTTACGTCTCGTACATAAAGGATTTATAGTGAAAAACGTGTGTTTTTTTACGGGTTTTTAAAAATTAAAATTGAAAATATAGACTTAATAAATAAGTAATATTTAAAAAATCTTTTTTTTAAAAAGGACACGCTTTTAACATAATCACTAATTTTAGTTATGTCTCATATATCTTATCTGTTTACAGACGCTCCTTCTATACAGAAGATTATTGCGTCCTACGCTTATCTATGGTTTGTGTTTAGTCCTGCATTTTTATTAGAGATTTAAATGTTGATAAAGTGTTGGTTTTCCTGGATTCTTCAGGCAACCCATTCCACGCACGAATTCCGGACGGGAAGAAGGAAAACTTGTATGTGTTTGTTCTTGCATACGGAATAAGAAAGGTGTTTTTATCCTTATGTCTATCTGAGGGTTGTATTAAGTTATCTTTGTGTTGTATTTCTAAATTAGAATTAATTGCTTTATGTATGATTACTACTTTGCTCTTGGTTCTTCTATCCTCTAGTGTTTCAAGGTTTAATGATTTAACTAATGGTGTTATTCTTGTCAGTTTTGAATATTCTCCAGTAATGAATCTGGCAGCTCTTTTTTGAATTTGTTCTAGTTTATCAATGTTTTCTTTGGTGGATGGGTCCCATACAGAAGATGCATATTCTAGTACAGGTCTCACCAAAGTGAGGTAGCATTTTAGTTTTATATCTCTATTACATTTGTTAAAGTTTCTTTTTATAAAGCCTAAGGTTTTGTGTGATTTTTTAATAACTTCATTGACATGGGGATTCCATGATAGTTTCTCATTTATTAAGACTCCTAAGTATTTTGCATCTTTAGTTTGGGTCAGTTCTTTTCCATGAATGTAATATTTTGAATTTATTTGTTTCTTTTTCTTTGTTACTCTTAACAGTTGACACTTTTCTGGGTGGAAAGACATACTCCAGTTAGTTTCCCATTTTATCAATTCATCTAAGTCTTTTTGTAAAATTTTGCTATCTTGTTCTGATTTAATTGTTCTATAGATTATACAATCATCAGCAAATAACCTAACTTTTGTACCTGTTGAGATGTTGTTGGGTAAATCATTTATATAAATTAAAAAGAGTAAGGGACCTAGCACAGTTCCTTGTGGAACTCCTGAGTTAACCTTTATTGGTGCAGATTTAGATCCATTAATTATTACAGTTTGCTCCCTGCCCAAAAGGAAGTCTTGGATCCAGTGATGTAAGGAACCTGAGATTCCAAAGTAGTTAAGTTTTTTAAGTAAACTAAGGTGGTGAACTTTGTCAAATGCTTTTGAGAAGTCTAGTAATATTGTATCTATTTTATCATTTTTGTCTAAGCCTTTTGATAGTTCATCTATTAAACCTATTAATTGTGTTTCACATGATCTGTTTTTTCTAAAGCCGTGTTGATGTGGGCATAGGGCATTATATTTGTCAAGGTGGTTAACTATTCTACTATATATTATGTGTTCTAGTAATTTACAGGTGATACTAGTAAGTGATACAGGCCTGTAATTACCAGGGTCTGATTTATCCCCTTTCTTAAAGAGTGGAGTTACGTTAGCTAATTTCCAATCCTGGGGCACTTTACCCTGGTTTAGAGAGGCTTGAAAGAGAACTACAAGGATTGGGGACAGTTCATTGCTTAGTTCTTTTAATAACCTTGCAGGCAAATCATCTGGGCCAGTAGCTTTGTTTATTTTTAAGTTTTTTAGGAGTGAATGTATACCTATCTCATCTACAGTTATGTTACCTATTTCCTCCATTTTATTTAAATTTATTAAAACTTCCTTTGTCGCCTGAGGCAGAAAAAGATGATGCAAAATATGTGTTAAGGATATTAGCTTTAGTTTCATTATCATTATAGGTTTTATTATTTGAGCCTTTTAGTGTGGCTATTCCTGAAGGTTCCATTTTTTTAGATTTGATAAAGGACCATACGTTTTTATTGTTATCTTTGGTAATTACATTGTTTATATATTCATTTTGGAGGTTTCGACTAAGTTTTTGTGTCAAGTGTTTAATCTTTAAGTATTTTTTGTGTATCCTATATGAATAGGTAGCTTTATATTTCTTAAATAAGTTCTCTTTTTGTTTGCATAGCTTTTTCAATCTAGAATTGAACCAGCATTTGTTAATTTTATTTGATGTTAGTTTTGTTGGAACATTCTCATCCATTATAGTTTTTAGATTTGTTTTTATATCTTTCCAAATTTCTTCTACTGGGCTATTTGTGTTAAATTTACTTAGGAAAGTTTGTTGGAAGTTAGCCGCTGATTGGTGTAGTTTTATTGAATTACATTTATTCCAAAGATAGATTATTCTTCTAGGTATCTTATTAATTTTAGTTTTTATTGTATTGGTGACCCTAACAATATCATGGTCGGACAGTCCTGGAATTATTTTATAGTCTAACACTAGTCCTGGTCTATTTGTTAGGAATAAATCTAGTGTTTTATTTTTCCTTGTTGCTGTTTTTACTATCTGTTCTAGGTTTACGTTGTTTATAGTGTCTAAAAAGTGTTCATTAATTTCCTTTGTTAGTTTGATGGTTATCAATTGTATAATTTTTCCAATTTATATCTGGAAGATTAAAGTCCCCCATAATCCATAGAACTGCATTTTTATTATTCTCTTTTATGAAAGTTAATTGACTACAAAGATTGTTCATGTATTCTAGGTTTGTATTCGGAGGTCTATATATACTGCCTACAATAAGTGGGGATAAGTTTGGTGTAATTATTTTACAATAAATAGACTCTATATTAAAATTTGGCTGTGTAGTAATTTCTTCAGCTATGATATTTGATTTAATCGCAAGTAGCACTCCTCCAATATATAAGGGATTTATATTCAAAAACTTTGTTTTTACAGCTATTTTTTAAAACTTATAATAAAAACTCATAAAAATTCACATCTGTAGCCCACACGTCTTTTTTACCACTATTTTTTTATACCAAACACCTCATAAGCGTCCGCCCAACGTTTTATACCAGGCTAATGTATTTACGTGGTGAACTCATGGATGTCAACAAAGCAGACGTGTACCGTTGCTTATAATATAGACTATAGATAAACTAAATAAGTAATATTTAAAAAATCTTTTTTTTAAAAAGGACACGCTTTTAACATAATCACTACTTTTAGTTATGTCTCATATATAAGGGATTTATAGTCAAAAACTTTGTTTTTACAGCTATTTTTTTAAACTTATAATAAAAACTCTTTAAAATTCACGTCTGAAGCCCACACATCTTTTACCCCACTATTTTGTTTATACCAAACACCTCATAAGCGCCCGCCCAACGTTTTATACCACGGTGATGTGTTCACGTAGTGAACTCATGGATGTCAACAAAGCAGACGGGTACCGTTGCTTATATATAGACTATAGATAAACTAAAAATGCAATAATTTCAATACGGTATATTCGATCGATCTGAAATTTTGATACAATGCATTGTCATCCAAGATCTATCTGTGGTAAAAATTTTAGATCTCTAGGACCATCAGAAGTGGTATAATTTTACGTTTCAATTTTTTGAAGGAAGGATGGATGGAAGGGATGGATGGATGGATACAACAAACAAACATTGTGACTTAAATAAAAGCGTGTAAAATAAAATTAATGCATTTTTAGTTTATCCTTATATGAGGTATGTAATTCAAATTCACGGTTTGTTATTGTTTTTTTTCCCACGTGAAAGTTTGAGTTGACGCGTTGAGGTGACCCATCGAAGTAACGCGTGCTTTTGTTTACATTTTAGGTGTCATGCTGAGCACAGTCCCCCCCCTTAGGTTTATGAAGCAAAGTTGAGTTAAGAGTTTGAAAATAAAAATTACTGTTATTTATGTCTTATATATAAGGGATTTATAGTCAAAAACTTTGTTTTTACGGGTTTGTTTTATTAAATCCCTTATATTAACTTCACCGCCGTCTCTCTCTGTCTGTCTGTCGTCATCTCATGGACTGGGCGGGTGGACAAAGAAAAGTCCAAAATGACCCACTTTCAGTGATCCGATCGAGCTGAAATTTGGCACACGGACCCGTCTCACCTAACAATGCATCGTGTCAAAATTTCAGATCGATCTAATGTACCTTAATTAAATTAATGCATTTTTAGTTTATCCTTATATGAGGTATGTAATTCAAATTCACGGTTTGTTATTGTTTTTTTCCCACGTGAAAGTTTGAGTTGACGCGTTGAGGCGACCCATCGAAGTACCGCGTGCTTTTGTTTACATTTTACGTGTCATCGCTGAGCTCATCCCTCCCACCCCCCTAGGGTTATGAAGCAAAGTTGAGTTAAGAGTTTGAAAATAAAAATACTGTTAGTTATGTCTCATATATAAGGGATTTATAGTCAAAAACTTTGTTTTTACGGGTTTGTTTTATTAAATCCCTTATATTAACTTCACGCGCCGTCTCTATCTGTCTGTCATGTCTCATCTCAAGGGCTGGGCGGGCGGAAAAACAAAAGTCAAAAATGACCCACTTCCCGTGATCCGATCGAGCTGAAATTTGGCACACGGACCCGTCTACCTAACAATGCATCGTATCAAAATTTCAGATCGATCGAACGTACCGTAATTAAATTAATGCATTTTTAGTTTATCCTTATATGAGGTATGTAATTCAAATTCACAGTTTGTTATTGTTTTTTTCCCACGTGAAAGTTTGAGTTGACGCGTTGAGGCGACCCATCGAAGCGACGGGGCGCTTTTGTTTACATTTTACGTGTCACGCTGAGCTCGGTCAAGCGAATCGGTGACCAGACTTTTCCCCTCTCACCCTCCCACCCACCCCTCCCCCCCCTAGGGTTATGAAGCAAAGTTGAGTTAAGACAGATTCAGTCTGTAAATGTTTGAAAATAATCAATACTGTTAGTTATGTCTCATATATAAGGGATTTATAGTCAAAAACTTTGTTTTTACGGGTTTGTTTTATTAAATCCCTTATATTAACTTCACCGGCGTCTCTGTCGTCATCATCTCATGGGCGGGCGGGCGGAAAAACAAAAGTAAAAAATGACCCACTTCCCGTGATCCGATCGAGCTGAAATTTGGCACACACGGGACCCGTCTGACCAAACAATGCATCGTATCAAAATTTCAGATCGATCGAACGTACCGTAATTAAATTAATGCATTTTTAGTTTATCCTTATATAGGTATGTAATTCAAATTCACTGGTTGTTATTGTTTTTTTCCCACGTGAGATTTGAGTTGATGCGTTGACGCGACCCATCGAAGTACCGCGTGCTTTTGTTTACATTTTACGAGTCATGCTGAGCTCAGTCCCCCCCCCCTAGTGTTATGAAGCAAAGTTGAGTTAAGAGTTTGAAAATAATCAATACTGTTAGTTATGTCTCATATATAAGGGATTTATAGTCAAAAACTTTGTTTTTACGGGTTTGTTTTATTTACCACTATTTTTTTATACCAAACACCTCATAAGCGCCCGCCAAACGTTTTATACCACGGTGAGGCGTTCACGTGGTGAACTCATGAATGTCAACAAAGCAGAAGGGTACCGTTGCTTATATATAGACTATAGATAAACTAAAAATGCAATAATTTCAATTCGATCGATCTGAAATTTTGATACAATGCATTGTCATCCAAGATCTATCTGTGGTAAAATTTTGAGATCTCTAGGACCATCAAAAGTGGTATAATTTTACGTTTCAAGTTTTGAAGGAAGGATGGATGGATGTATACAACATACAAACATTGTGACTTAAATAAAAGCGTGTAAAAAATCATAATTATTTTGGTTTACAGATTAATATTAACCAAACAACGCACGAATCTTTGACGCCATCATTTGTGTTGTAAACAGTGCTGACTGACTCAAAGAGTCATTTTTTGGTAAAGTAATTTGCTGCGGTGCATTCAAAAATTAGTTAAAATATAATCCAAAAAAAAACACATTTTCCCTTAACTGAAAATTGAACCTCGTACCCCCATGTCGGCAATCGATCACGCTTATATTTTGGCCAGCAAGACTTGATGTTGATAGTACTTTTTAAAGTTATAATAATTGTATCCCTCTAGGGTGAATTGCGGCATGGTTCATTGACGCAAGTGATAATATTTTATATAGAAAGAAACTAAAAACTAAAAGTGCAATAATTTCAATACGGTACATTCGATCGATCTGAAATTCGATACAATGCATTGTCATCCAAGATCTATCTGTGTTAAAATATTTAGCTCTTTAGGACCATCAGAAGTGGTATAATTTTACGTTTCAAGTTTTGAAGGAAGGATGGAAGGAAGGGTGGATGGATACAAAATACAAACATTGTGACTTAAATAAAAGCGTGTAAAATCGTGTCGTGATTGGCACTGTAAAAAAATATTATATAAATAATTTGTGTACATTTCAGGAATATTTAGTATTTATAATACCAGGATACGTTACTTGGGCTTTTGACAAAAAAAAACCCTATTATAAAATACTTTGTGTACATTTAAGGAAGTTTAATATTACGTATTTATCTATCATACAAGGACAAGATAGTTGAGCTTTTGAAAAAGGTGGGCGCCGTAGGCGCCCTAAAAAAGTGGGTGCCGCAGGAGCCACGTCGCCGCAGTACAACCTAGTATTTAAATAGTGTATATTATTGAAAATAAACTTCCTACAAGATGGAGTCATACAAGTAGAAAACCGTAACCTGGAGCAAGTAAACAACTTTGTATACCTTGGGTCTTTGGTCAGTGTATCAGGGGGAACAGATGATGACATCAAACGAAGAATAAATTTTACGCGACAGGCTTTTGCCAATCTGAAACAGGTCTGGAGATCTACATACATCTCTGTCAAAACAAAAGTAAGAATCTTTAACACCAATGTTAAAACGGTCCTACCTTATGGATTAGAAACATGGCGAATGACAGAGACATCAAAAAATAGACTCCAGACCTTTGTTAACAGATGCCTCAGAAAAAGTCTGAAAATAAAATGGTTCGACAAGGTCGAAAACTCCAAGCTGTGGGAGAGGTGTGGACAAAGAACAGTAGAACAACAAGTCATGGAAAGAAAGTGGAGATGGATTGGACACACCCTTAGGAAAGATAACAGCAGGGCTAGGCAGGCCTTAGATTGGAACCCCCAGGGCAAAAAACAACGAGGAAGACCCAAGCGTACATGGAGACGGAGCATGTTAGACGAGGCTGGAAGAACTGGGAAGAGCTGGGAAGAATTGAAGCGACTGGCAAGCAGGGGTCGACTGGGCCGCCGGGACACCGGGAAAATTCCCGATGGGCCGCCAGGACCGGTGATATAATAATAATTAATCTTGAAAAAAAAATGTCCTGTTTGCTGCTTTTCTGTACTACAAAAATACAGTATCTATGGGAAAACATACAAACATCTCTTTAGCGCTTTTAAACTGTTATTGACTCTGTCGTCTACCCAAGTAGCTTGTGAGAGATCTTTCTCTAAACTGAAATCAGGGCCGGCCCCACGCTTTCAGGGCCCGCGCTTTGACTAAACATTTTTACATCTTTTTACAATTTTACTTCTATTACGCAAAACTTTTTTTATAACAACGTAACTAGAAAACTTTATATTTATTTTTTCAGGATAAAATAAGTAGAAAATGTCCGTACTAATATAAAAGCATATTATGATCATTATTAATCATAATGCAAAAAGTATTTTTCCTAGCGCATTTTAGTAAGCATTTAAATATTCAGAAAATTTTAAAAATGAGAACGCCACTTTAAGGCTTTAACTCGCTATGGTAAGTGAAATTTTTTAAAAAATGTGTTAGACTGTCTGATCATGATAAATCAAAGGGACATAATATTACATCTACTTTGGAATTGTTTGAGATGAAAAACAGGCTAACAAAACAATGACAATTGACAAGCCAAGCCCAAAAAATAATCAACAGTGAAAAGGCTTGTTTTTATAGTGTATTTCAACGTCTAATGGCCATTGTCCAATTTCTCACTCAACAATTTCGTAGTTCAGTTGATAAATACATTAGGCAAACAATGGAAACTTTCTGGGTCTCGTGGAATCACTAGCAAAATTTGTTTCGGTTTTGCAGGAGAATATATGAAGGATAGGAATTCATGAAATTCATGATCACTACCTTAGGAAAGCGCATTCAGAACCAACTCATTTCGTTGATGGGAAATAAGGTAAGGAAAATTATTGTAGGAAGGGTAAAATCAGCTAAATACTTTTCAGTAAAACTTGATTGCACACCGTGCCAATGTCACCAAGAACAGATGTCACTGACAATGCGCTATGTAAACCAAGGAGGTTGATATTCTGAAGTAACTCATGAGCACTTCATAGGTTTCTAGAAGTGGGAGAAAGTACTGGGCAACAACTGCTTGGTATCTTAATATTGGAACTGAGAAAATTGGGCTGAGATGTTTCTGATGTCAGCGGTGCGAACATGATAGACATAAGTGAGGCGTACAAGGTCGTCTTTTACAATTAAACCCCAGGGCATTTTTTACCCTTTGTACCCTTCACAGCTACAACTTGCTGCTATGTTATATGGTAAAAACTTGTCCTGATGCAATGACGTTTTTGTGGTATGATTTAACGAATCTATATTTTATTTTCTTCTTCAACAAAGCGATGTGCTTTATTTTCCAAGTATGTTTGAAATATTTCTGTGAAACCACTGAAAGACAATTGGAAAGCCATGTGGAAAGCGTAATGGTATTGCGATATCAAGCAGGAGAAATCGATGATGCACTTTTCAAAGTACCATAGCAAAATAGTGATCTAAAATCTTGAAGTGAAGCTGAGTCTTTGTGCAAACAACTTATGAACTTCAATTTCATTGTTTCAAATGCTTTTTGGTACGACATATTGTCGCATTTTAATTACACCAGCAAAGAATTACAAACTATTTCTGTCGGTCGAGTAACTGAAGTTGAGAGCATATAACATTCTTGCAAATGGTCAAAATCTTACTGCAATCGTGGTTTTGAAACAGCAATTGCATTTGCAAAAGAAATTGCCACAGACATAGAAGTTGAACCCATTTAAACCCAGTTGAAAAAGAAATAAAACAATTTACATATGAAGGAGAAGATGAAGGATTTATAGATGCACAAGAAAAAATTAGCTTGGCACAGATTTTTTTACTAGTTTGTTGATATGTAATCATGTCAATGGATATGTGATTTGAACAAATACTAAGGCATCATGACTCGTTTCGGATTTCTTTTTAAATTTCATCAATTACAAAACAATGATCTACTGAATTTCTGTATGAATCTTGAGAGAAGCTCACTGCCTACGAAAGTAAGGATCTTGATGGTTTCATGCTTGCTGAAGAGTTCCAATCATTGAGTTCCATAATTCCTGCAGTTACCTACAATGATCATGTTAATATTGTGCAGTTTCTTTTTAAAAAAACTATTCCTGTCACTTTGGCTTCCGAAAAAAGAAGCTTTTCGAAACTAAAACGTATTAAAACTTTTATGGGATAAACAATGATTCAAGATCGGCCCGATGTTTTAATTGAACTGAATAATGACACAATTAAAGATTATGTAGCCGAAATGGCACCCAGATTAAAGAAGTTGCTTATACTATAAACAACATCACAGTGAGTCCGAATAAATTGATTTATAACTTGAATTAACGCATTCTTGATATTTTATCTATAAATATAAATTAAATAATAAGTAATATTTAAAAAAATCTTTTTTTTAAAAAAGGACACGCTTTTAACATAATCACTACTTTTAGTTATGTCTCATATATAAGGGATTTATAGTCAAAAACTTTGTTTTTACAGCTATTTTTTAAAACTTATATTAAAAACTCTTTAAAATTCACGTCTGAAGCCCACACATCTTTTTTACCACTATTTCTTTTTATACCAAACACCTCATAAGCGCCCGCCCAATGTTTTATACCACGGTGATATGTCCATGTGGTGAACTCATGGATGTCAAAGCAGACGGGTACCGTTACTTATATATAGACTATAGATAAACTAAAAATGCAATAATTTCAATACAGTACATTTGATCTATCTGAAATTTTGATAAATGCATTGTCATCCAAGATCTATCTGTGGTAAAAATTTTGAGATCTCTAGGACCATCAGAAATGGTTTAATTTTACGTTACAAGATTTGAAGGAAGGATACAACATACAAACATTGTGACTTAAATAAAAGCGTGTAAAATGCGATTTATCGGGGTTTTTTTTGTTTATGTTATTGTATATTGAAATTTTGTAAAGTGACCCATGACTTTGAAGGCCTTGGCCCTCACATTTGGATGGAGAAAATGCACAAGGAAATTAAAATTTATGAAGATAGGGCCGCTTTTTGTTGTTTTTCCCGGGCCGCTTGGACTCCCGAGTCCACCCCTCCTGGCAAGGGACCGTGTAGAGTGGCGAGCTTTGACAGAGGCCCTATGTTCCACGAGGAACTCAAAAGACAAATGATGATGATGATGATATAGTGTATATAAGAAGACAAAATATGCGCCCTGGGCCAATCGGTGCAAGATGATTAGTTCAAGATACCAGTTTATTTCAATTTAGATCGTAATAAATATTTTAATCAATATTTGTCAATGTTCTGTAAAATAAAATGGGGAATGAAATCTTAAAATATTTGATCCACAGCCTCCTATAAGTTGTATTTTTAAAAACATTTTATACCAGAGACCTTTGCAGTAATGTATTAATCACATTCCAAAAGTTTCATAGCGATCGGATGAAGAAAATATTATTTACATAGCTTAGATTAGAACAAAATAAAAGATATTGGGGCTCCGGCTCAAAATCGGTGCAATATGTAAAGCTCAAAACACTTGTTAATAGCAATATGTATAATAATGGATAAATTTGTCATTATTTGTCAAGATCAAGTATAATCAAATGGGGAATGAACTATTTGCGAAAAAAATGGTAATTAGCCAATTGTATTTAATATGGGCTGTTTTGTTTTTATTTACAAAGGTTAGTTAAGATCCATCCATTTTTACCATAGCTAACACTTAAACTAATTTTTATATTTATCTATAATTAAAATAACAAACATTTTGGGTCACCGCCCCCCCTCCCCCATGAGTGTTAGTTTTCAAACTTTTTTACCTGGTTCCTTGTTGGAGGCGTACTCAACAATCATCCACAGCTTCATAGCGATCTGATGAATGGCATAGTAAGCCGTACTCAACAATCTTACACGGCTTCATAGTGATCTGATGAATGGCATAGTAAGCCGTACTCAACAATCTTACACGGCTTCATAGTGATCTGATGAATGGCATAGTAAGCCGTACTCAACAATCTTACACGGCTTCATAGTGATCTGATGAATGGCATAGTAAGCCGTACTCAACAATCTTCCACAGCTTCATAGTGATCTGATGAATGGCATAGTAAGCCATACAGTACAAACATACATACTTATACATGGTCATTTTTCAAGTTTTTGTATACACATTTTGAGTAAGATCCATCCATTTACTCAGTAGCCAAGACATAAACGAATATTTTATACATGGCTCATATTAGCACACACAAAAAGACATTCAAGGTTACCGAGCCCATTCGTTGCAAGATTTTAAGTTTGAAACACATGTTCAATTTAATCAATTTCAAAATGTATGTTAAGATTGGTAGTTGTCTCAGTATATTTCGCTTAAGCTAATTTTTTATACAGCTAATATTAAAGAGCGATACTTTTGGCCCTTGGCCCATCAGTGCACGATGTAAATTTAAAAAAAAAGACCTGTTCATTTAATTTAGTTCATTGTGGACATATAACTGAATATCGTTAAAAAATTCTCGTGGAATACAATATTAAACTAAAGACAATTGGGGCCCCACAGCCTCGAGAGAATGGACATTAGGAGCTCAGTTCACCACAGTAATTTAAAAATGTCTCTTAAGATTTTATATAATAAGATTGGTCAACATTAATTTATTTTAATAGTATCTTACTCTTAAACTAATTTTATATAGCTAATATAAGGAAAAACACGACATTAAGCGTCCATCAGGCCTATTCTGTGTAAGATGTATATTTATATCTACTCATTTCACTTCAGTTTCATCATGGGGACATATATATATATATATATATATATATATATATATATATATATATATATATATATATATGGGCAGTAGAAGTTCAGTGTCTTTAGTATTTTAATATGTTCTACCAAGTTTTTGTATACACAATTTAATTAAGATCCATTCATTTTCTTAGTAGCTAACGCATAAACTAATTTTTATATAGCTAAATTATTCAGAAAACAACATTAAGGACCACAAAGCCCATTCAGTGCAAGATATAAAATTCTAAACAACAGTTTATTTCAATCAATTTCACAATGGATAGATGTTTCTATATTTCTCAAGATCATTCATATTATTGAATGGAGAATAAAATCTAAAACGTTTATGAAATAAAGCATTTTGGCCCACAGCCCCGAAGAAATGAAAATTAAGTAAACATTGCCCTATAGTATTTTAATATTTGCTCCCAAGTTTTTTACATACAAAATTTGTTTAAGATCAATCAATTTATCAAGTAGCTATCACTTAAACTAATTTTTATATTGGTTATATAAGAAAAAATCAAATTAGGGGCCACCGGCGCCCCATGAGTATTAAAATTTGAAGAAAAAAAATTGCCAGTTAACGTCCCGGGAGCGTACTCAAAAGTCTCCAAAAATTTCATTGCGTTCAGATGAATAGTTTAGTCAGCTATGAATGACACGCCACACACATACTTACAATGCTTTCATTTTGAAATATATAGATAAGTGACGTGCAATCAATTTGTATTTTCCATGAACGCCAACACTAAAAAGCACCGCTATCGACCTATTAAATATGAGGTTGTAATTTAGACAACTTAAGTAGCATGATTAGTGAGAAATCATATTATTATTTTCTTTAACTTCAGTTAAATTGTTATCTCCAATTCCATGCGAACTATTATTACTTATTTGTATTGCTTACACTTTGGATTGCACTTCGCTTAATGTTATGTAAAGAAACATTTAATTTGAAGGAAAATAACATTTTTTAAAAAATCCTAGTTATTTCAAATTCACAAAACTATACATTTAATAAATTAACTGTCGAGTATTGCTTTGCCTAAATGCTATTAAGCATCGGTTCTTCGGTTTCAGCATGTCCAAAAATTTATGTATATCTAAGTGGAATGCCACTTTACTTCGATCTCTTTAATAAGGGATAACATGTCAATGAAATGTTAGGATTCTCCTACCACCATTATAACAATGTTCGGTTATAACAATGTATTGTCACTTGTTTATTTATTCAATTTGGTAAATATATATATATACAATATATATCTATATATTTATATATTTTAATGTTTTAACAGTGATTTACGATGTGGGCGCTACCGCACCCTAATGGGCGCTACAGCAATTCTGTTATGGCCACAAGTACAATTGGGGGCGAAGAATTACCTTAACGTGTGGTGAAAGCATAAAACAAGAAGAGAGGATTTATATTAAAACGTGATTTTGTATTGTGGATAGATATAAATACTTTCAGATTACAAGAACATGTTACTACCATTCATGGTCATAAAAAGAAAAGGATTTATCATATTATTTTTCGAAAACTTAAAGAAAATATTATCAAACACCAACATTAACAAAACTCTTTTCAACCGCAACCACACAAGATGGCGATGGTTTGCTTGCTTCTTACAATATTTTGTTAATGATTTCCAATGAGGGAAAACCTTATACTATTGTTGTAGAACTCATTATACTGGTTATAAGTAAAGTAATGTAAACTGTGCCACAAAAGCCAGCATCTAATATTATCTAGAAAATTTAGGTGAGCAGTTATACAATGTAAATAAAAATTACTAAAATGGCTTAAACATTTGAAGAGTCATTGTGTGACAATTTAAAGACATCTCACTTGTAGAGTCATTGTGTGAAAATTTAAAGACATCTCACTTTTCTGTTTAACGTGGTGACTGAACTTTACCATGAAATGAAGCTTTACTTTTCGTATACGTGCACTTCACAAAAGCATAACAAAATTGCCATGATCTATTATTTGTTAAAGATTTGAAAACTCAAAGTCATCAAAATTTCATGCATTAAAAAAAAAGAAATACATAATTTAACACACACAACATAAGGTAAAAATGTAAAGTTTTTCATATGTCTAAACCAACGGTGGCCAAATTGCGGCTCCCGACCCGCATGCGGCTCTTCTGCGTTCACATTGCGGCTTCCGAACAATTTATGAATTTTGAGCTTTGAAATAAACAATATAATAGCGCAAGCCACTGGAAGGAAGGATCCGAAGCGCAATGACGTCATTTTTTGAGCTTATATTTAAGTATATATACAAGGCGCGCATCAGGAGAAGTGCAAAATTCTACACGATTAAAAAAAAAGTATATGACGTAATAGTTTTAGCTTATATTTTAATTTTGGAAAAGAGAGCGATGTAAAAAGATAATTTTAGGATTTATAATTAAAAAATAATTTGTGTACATTCATTCAGGAAGTTTAATATTTTATATTTCGTATTTATTTACTTGGGCTTTTTACCTACAAAAAAGTGGGCGCCTTAGGCGCCCTAAAACCACTAATCTATATATATAAAAATCAAAGTATGTATGTATGTATGTCCTCTATAGCTGACTAAACAATTCATCCGATCGCCATGACACTTTAGGAGACTTTTGAGTACGCTCCTGGGATGGTAATAGGCAACTTTTTTTGCAAAATTTAACACTCATGGGGCGCCGGGGGCCCATAATAGGATTTTTTTCTTATATGTGTTATATAAAAATTAGTTTAAGCATTAGCTATTAGGTAACTTGATAGATCTTAACCAAACTTTGTATATAACAACATGGTAGCCAATATTGAAGTACTATAGAGCACTAATTTCCTAATGCCCATTTCTTCGGGGCTGGGGGCCCAAAATGTGTTTTTTCATAAACGTTTAAGATTTTATTCCCCATTCAATTATTAACTATCTTGAGAAATATAGATAAATATTTCCATTATGAAATTGATTGAAATAAACAGGTGTTTTGAACGTGACTTCTTGCACTAAATGGGCCCTGGGGCCCTTAATGTAATTTTTTGCTTTTATGAGCTATATAAAAATTAGTTTATGTGTTATCTACTGAATAAATGAATGGATCTGAACTAATCCTTGTATTTAAAAACTTGGTAGCCCATATTAAAAAAAGGGCACTGCATTTTTTATGTCCCATTGTTCAGGACCGGGGGCCCCCAATTGTATTTTTTTTCTTATATGTTTGAGATATTATGTGTCATTCTATTTTTAACGATCTTGAGAAATATATCTATGATGAAACTGAATTAAAATGAACGGCATTTTAAAATTGACATCATAGATCGAATGGTCCCTAAAAATAATTTTTGTGTTTTTTTTGGTATACTCTAAGATATTATTTTCCACTCAGTTTTTAACGACCTTGAGAAACATATCCAAGATCAAAATGAATTTAAATGAACAGGTTTTCAAAATATACATCTTAAACCGAATGGGCCCAGGGGCCCCTTAATGTATTTTCTCCTTATATTAGCTATATAAAATTAGTTTAAGTGTTAGATAATGAGAATATAACTGTTTTTTTTTCACCAAACTCGGTAGATAAAAACTTAAGAGCCTATATTAAATTTACTATAGGGCACCGAGCTCCTAATGTCCATTTCCTCGGGGCTGGGGGCCCTTATTGTGTTTTTTTTACTAAACTTTTAATATTGTATTCCCCATTCAATTTTACACGATATTGAGAAATATAGATACATAGATATATTTGTTATGAAATTGATTGAAATGAACAGATTTTCGAACTTCACATGTTAAACTGATGGACCCGGTGACCCTTAATGTAATTCCTTTTTTATCTATATGTATTCCTTTTTACTGAGATCGTTGCAACGCACGCTGGGTTTGCTAGTCTAAATATATAATTCTCTTCGTGGTCGGACCTTGCAAGGCAACAAGAACCTGCATGTGCAACATATACTAATTTTAGGCAGCGCACCAAATGACTGCACCAATGCTTCAAAAGGTGTGCAAATTAAATATGCGCTGTAAAAAAAATTATATGACGTCATTGTTTTCGCGGATATTTTAATTTTGGAAAAGGGAACCCCTATTATAAAATACTGTGTGTGCATTTCAGAAAGTTTCATATTTCGTATTGATCAAACAAGGACAAGTTAGTTGGGCTTTTGAAAAAGGTCGGCGCCATAGGCGCCCTAAAATAGTGCATTAAAGGGGTAAAAGAACTCTCCATGAGCAAGTCTGCGGCGTATGCTACGCCGCGGGGCGTCTAGTGTATAATATTTTAATGAACGTTTTTTTTTAAATTATCGAAACAGTGCGTTGAAAAATATTTGTCTTGATTTAAATTTTCAACGTTGAAGGAAGAGATTTGTTTCTGGTTGTTTAGTGATGTAAACTATTAAATTTGTGGTTCCTATTTTGGTCAAAATCGCATTTGTTCCTACTAAAATTTGTAACTTATAATTTAAAATTTTGCATGAAATATGACAAGTTGCAAGAAACGAAAATAAAGAATTCTTCAAGGATGGGAACAGGACTTGGCATTTATCGATAAAGAAGATAAGCCAATTTTCATTCTTTTGCGGAATGCTACTAGCTAAATTACAAAGTCAGCAATTTGATGCGACTCCACCAAAAATTTATGACGTTCAAAAAAATCAAAGAATCAAGAAGTTACTAGTAACAAGAAAGACAGTTGGTAGTTCAAAGGCTACTCAGAAGAATCATAACCCTTAATGTGCACTATAATTATGAGTATAAATGCCTTTTACATTGTTAAATATTTGTTAATATTGGAAATGAAATTACTTCAACATACGGTTAGCGTAATAACAAGCAACATTTTTAATTATTGAATTCGAATAAACAAAAATTGTTATAAAAATAAATAAATCACTAAAGCGATGTTTAATTGTGAATTGGGTCGTGAACCTTAATGCTTCAATTCGGCTCTCAACACTTTTTTAAAATAATCAAAATGGCTCTCAGATACTTCAAGTCTGGATACCCTGGTCTAAACCAAAACTAACTCATAATATCTAAACAAGTAATAAAAACTCGAATGCGTATTTAAACTAAATTTCCAACAAGGAATTTTCGATTTTTTTATTCAAGGGAAATCATTCTAGATTACATTAAAAGTCGATTCAAATAAGTATTTCTGCAACCAAACACAACATGACGTCATATTCCCTCACCATACATCACACCAAGAATGTGTCAATATAATACGCACCACGCAACAGTCTAACATTAGCATTCACAAAGCGGGGAAGCCCCATTAACTATCATTCTAGATTACATTAAAATTCACTTCAAAACAATGATTTTTAAACTAAACAAAAATATTGCTATTATTCCTCGTGTGCTAAACAGCACCTCATTTATAGTACAGTACGCAACACAAATGATTTCATATGATAAAATGCATGATTGCATTTCTTTAATTGTGGCGTAAATAAAATACACAAAAGCTAGAGATCAAACATAACAAGACACGAACATAATAATGCGTAAGTTATCTTTGTTATAACAAAAACACATTATTTAAGGATACTTTTAAAAATTAATTAGGTAATAATAATAAAATTATTTTTAAACAAAAAACTATCTTTGTTTATAAAATACGAGCAACAAAGCCCGTCCAAGGACGTTCCGCCACCATTCGGTGGCATGTTGTTGTGACCCCCCCCCCACAAACAACCGTCTCGACTGACATACATGTGCATCACGTCTAAAATATTATTCATTATAGTTAAAATACGTAACTCGTAAAAACAGAGGTTTTGACTATAAATCCCAACGCGCAGGCCAGGTATAGTATAAAGGTAAATGACCAATTCTCTACACACGCAATAATCTATTGTCATGGAATACCAAGTCCACGCGCTTGACATCTGACCTCGTGACATCTGATCTTGTGTGTATTCTTGATAGCTCTTTGTATCGGCCGAAATCTTCATCTGAAGCATACCTCTCGTGTGCGGAAGGGGGGGGGGTAGAAGAAAACAAAGATTGAGAGACGTCATTTCTCTCAACACAATTTGACATCAGCATTTTACATCGTTGAGCTTTCTGTAACAATGGTTAACGCATACCTATTAAAATCTCTCCAATGTCTAATAAAAGATAAATATGTGTCGCCTCAATCAACCCTGAATGACTTTGTCCATGTGTTAAACATACCTCTGTGTGTATATTTATCATAAATGGGGAGATTGACTCCATGTTGTTTCATTGGTCATTCGAAAGTGAGATTATATTGAACTATTTCCAAGAATAATTATCTAATTATATGCTTCACTAACAATTATCATCTCCATATGCCATCTAAAGTGTTTCTTTACTTAATATTTTACTTACTGAATAAAATGTTATTTTACTTTTAAACTTTCAATTTTATGAATAAATCCTTACATGACCAGATGGTCAGTACAAATAATAATAATAATGAATTGATATTTAATATACTGCTGTATCGCAGCAAGGAACCGGGCTCACAGCGCTTTACATGGAGATAAGAATATACATATAATAATTAAATAATCATCAATATACATATTTCCCGTTATGTATTAACAATTAATTACAATTAATGTATGGATGTAACTAGGTGGCGCTGCGAAATTTGTAATGCTATTAGGTGGCGCTGCGATCAACATAATAAAATTACAGCACCAAAAATAACACTTTTCGAACGTTCCGCATAAAATTGTTCAATATGATAATAAATGAATCAAATGAAAATAAATAAAAGTTATGTATTACATTGATTATGTTTCTGATGTTTTATTTTTTTCAAACTTAATAGATTTCAGCTGAAATGTGTTCATTTTGAAAACTTTCATCCTTTTTGACGGGCTAAACTAGTTCATATCATAATAACAACATAAATGACGGTACATTACACATATTATGCTACGTTAATCATTAAAAGAAATGTTGTTTCTTTAATTTTGTAAATACATTTTGAAAAGTTGCGTGCTAATTGCAGTCTTGAAGGACTAGGTAGTTGGAATACGGATGTGTAATGGTAGAGAATTCCATTGTTTGGCTGCACAAAAAGAGAATGACAGTACAAATGTTCCCAGTTAGATATCTTATAGACGACGCGCGTCAGTTTAGAATACCACACAGCAAATTTTTATTATAAACTTATAGTATCTTCCATCACAATCTGTGATATAGTTTCCTGCTCTTATTGAGATTCGTTTCTCATAAGTCAAAATGTTAGAGTGGTGCGGCATGGTTTTAACACATCAATGAGAACAACACATTCATCCCATGGTTTTAAAACATCAGTGAGAACAACACATTAAAACAATATGGTGTGAGCTTTCAACATTTTTAAACAAGTCTATTCTCAAATTTAACTTATTGCTAGTGTATCTCATCGCGTCCGGCGTTCCCTTAGTTCTTATAAACCTTTTAAGAGTTGTTTTTTTTTAAATTTCTGGACATATCAGTTTGTTTATTGTGTTTCTTTTTAATGTTATAAACTGAATTTATATTTTTTATCTTCCATTTCGGAGGCCTTTAGCCGACACGTGCGTTGTAGCATAGCGTTCTTTCAAGCTGACGTATAACCATTTTATATAACATTAAGTATCAACTCTTGCAGACAACAAAGCAAGTTTATTATGATCTAATATACATCAACAATAAGTTAGTGATTTTTTAAAATTATTACATAAACCTGTGGAATGAGTTTGTTGAAATTGGACTTAGGCTTTATCTGTGGTAGGATTCTCCGAACTATTAATTGACATTGTGTCCCTATTTATAGCGATCGAGATCAAATTAAATAGCACTTGAATAAAATAGACTGGTTTCTTTTTTTTTCATGTGACAAAATACTTTTCTTTTAATCCATAGGAGAGACGACGATAGCATTTAACTTTGACAACAATGACATTGCAGGTTAATAATTAATTAGAAATAAAGATCAATAATAAAAATTAATTGTTGGTCAAGAAATAGATAATTGGCAAGTAATTTTGGTAAAGGGCGTGTGGATTTATAAAAAAATAGCTCAAGATCTTTTATTTCAAGTATCATTGTACAATGAACTGACATCAGATGCCCTTGTTACCAGCCTAGTGCACAGATTTTTATGTTTGTGCATTAATATTTATGGTCAGTGGCATAGCTAGGAATTAAGGGGCCAGGTGGCTTTGCATCTTTCGGGGGCCTTGCATTTTGACATTCGACATCATATATGAGATAATGTACACTCCTTTGGGGCCCCCTCAAGTGTGGGCCCTGGGGGAATTATGAATTTGGACCCACCTCCCCTAGCTACGCCACTGGTTGTGATGGGTGAGAACACGTTTTCAAAGTCTGTAAAATGTTTCAAACTAATATTGCTGCTGTGGTGTGGAAGGCTCTACATAGGGTTGATACAATGCAATAAATGCACTGTTTTTTATGATTTTCATTTACGTGGTTGAAATTATATACTAACTAGACGCCCCGCGGCGTAGCATACGCCGCAGACTTGCTCATGGAGAGTTCTTTTACCCCTTTAATGCACTTTTTTAGGGCGCCGACCTTTTTCAAAAGCACAACTAACGTGTCCTTGTTTGATCAATACAAAATATTAAACTTTCTGAAATGCACACAACGTATTTTATAATAGGGGTTCCCTTTTCCAAAATTAAAATATCAGCGAAAACAATTACGTCATATAATTTTTTTTACAGCGCATATTTAATTTGCACACATTTTGATGCATTGGTGCAGTAATTTGTAGCTCCTCTTTCTAAAATTAGTATCTGTTGCACATGCAGCTTCTTGTTGCCTCGCAGGGTCCGACCACGAAGAGAATGATATATATAGATTATTCAGGTCTTATTTCCTTCTAGGAAAGTCCAAGCGTAGTGTGTGTATCGGTCTTAGAATAGGCTGGTTTTGTGGTGGAATTTCAGTGGAGAGACGTCGATGTTAAGATACAGCGTCATCACATTCTACAAGTCTGAGCGACTTTCCTGTTTGTCAATGGTAAATTAGTATGTTCTGTAATTGCGAGTCGTAAAAGTCCCCAATCCTTGTAGTTCTCTTTCAAGCCTCTCTAAACCAGGGTAAAGTGCCCCAAGATTGGAAATTAGCTAATGTAACTCCACTCTTTAAGAAAGGGGATAAATCAGACCCTGGTAATTACAGGCCTGTATCACTTACTAGTATCACCTGTAAATTACTAGAACACATAATATATAGTAGAATAGTTAACCACCTTGACAAATATAATGCCCTATGCCCACATCAACACGGCTTTAGAAAAAACAGATCATGTGAAACACAATTAATAGGTTTAATAGATGAACTATGAAAAGGCTTAGACAAAAATGATCAAATAGATACAATATTACTAGACTTCTCAAAAGCATTTGACAAAGTTCACCATCTTAGTTTACTTAAAAAACGTAACTACTTTCGAATCTCAGGTTCCTTACATCACTGGATCCAAGACTTCCTTTTGGGCAGGGAGCAAACTGTAATAATTAATGGATCTAAATCTGCACCAATAAAGGTTAACTCAGGAGTTCCACAAGGAACTGTGCAGGTCCCTTACTCTTTTCAATTTATAAAAATGATTTACCCAACAACATCTCAACAGGTACAAAAGTTAGGTTATTTGCTGATGATTGTATAATCTATAGAACAATTAAATCAGAACAAGGTAGCAAAATTTTACAAAAAGACTTAGATGAATTGATAAAATGGGAAACTAACTGGAGTATGTCTTTCCACCCTGAAAAGTGTCAACTGTTAAGAGTAACAAAGAAAAAGAAACAAATAAATTCAAAATATTACATTCATGGAAAAGAACTGACCCAAACTAAAGATGCAAAATACTTAGGAGTCTTAATAAATGAGAAAATATCATGGAATCCCCATGTCAATGAAGTTATTAAAAAATCAAACAAAACCTTAGGCTTTATAAAAAGAAACTTTAACAAATGTAATAGAGATATAAAACTAAAATGCTACCTCACTTTGGTGAGACCTGTACTAGAATATGCATCTTCTGTATGGGACCCATCCACCAAAGAAAACATTGATAAACTAGAACAAATTCAAAAAAGAGCTGCCAGATTCATTACTGGAGAATATTCAAAACTGACAAGAATAACACAATTAGTTAAATCATTAAACCTTGAAACACTAGAGGATAGAAGAACCAAGAGCAAAGTAGTAATCATACATAAAGCAATTAAATCTAATTTAGAAATACAACACAAAGATAACTTAATACAACCCTCAGATAGACATAAGGATAAAAACACCTTTCTTATTCCGTATGCAAGAACAAACACATACAAGTTTTCCTTCTTCCCGTCCGGAATTCGGGCGTGGAATCGGTTGCCTGAAGAATGCAGGAAAACCAACACTTTATCAACATTTAAATCTCTAATAAAAATGCAGGACTAAACACAAACCATAGATAAGCGTAGGACGCAATAATCTTCTGTATAGAAGGAGCGTCTGTAAACAGATAAGATAAGATAATATAAGATATTAAATATAAAGTGGGTTGTTTTATTTTATTTTATTTTTTTATTGTTACAAATAAAATGTACATTATATATTATTTCTTAAACATAAAAACCTTAATTATCCTCTGTTATGTTTAATATCATGTTTTGAATTGTTTGTCTAAACATGTGTTATAATGTTATGTTTGTGTAACTGTGGTTATGGAAAAATGCCTTAAGTCTGTGATGCCATTATGTGTTTTCTGTACTGTGAAAGTATTTTTAAGCGTATAGTTTGTTGTTTCTTGTTTATAGAGTCTGGTATTATGTTTAGTGTTATTGCTTTGTCTATATCTACCTTGTGTATTGTGCCTGCTTGTATGAATTGTTGGAGTGTGTTTTTAGTTTGTAAAATTGTATTGCATGTGAGATATAAATGTTGTTCAGTCTTATCAGCCCCTGACCTGCAGAGTGGACAGCCTATTCTTGCTCCTCTGTCTTTATAATTTCTTGATGAGACTGGTGTTGTATTGTAAATTAGTCTGTATGTTATTTCTTTTTCTTTATTTGGTATTTCTTTGATATGTGTATTTTTGAAAGTTTCCTCAGTGTTTGTAATTCCATAAACTTGTTTCCATTTAATTCTATTGGTAAGAGGTGTTGCTTGTCTTTTGATTAAATGTGTATATATTTCTTTGGTTGTTTTGTGTAATACTTCTTCATTACCTTTTATTGCTTTGATGGAAATTGTATGAAATTGTGATTGATTTCTACCCATGTAATGTGCAGTGCTGTTATCAATTGCTGTTAAATGTCCTATTCTGATTCCTAAGTAATAATGTGTGAATGTATTTTTTGATCTTTTTTTTAATGGCTTGTCCTATAAATTTTATTCTGAGTGCTTGTATTTTTAATTGTATGTCTTGCAAGTTTATTCCTCCATTTAGCTTAGATTGTATTAGTGGTGTATGTTTGATATTGTGTATTGTTCCTTGGAATATGTATTTAGTTATGTGTGAGTTAATTGCTTTTAAAATTATTGGTTGGGGTTCGCATATTGTTCCTGTATATATTGTTTTGGGGATATCATATGTGTTTATTAATGTGCTACTCCCAAAAATTGTCTGCTGTGTATTTCTTTCTGTCAATAATTTGTTTAATTGATTGTTCAATACTCCTCCATATTTCAGTGTTTGTCTGTGTCTGATTATTGGAATAAAAGATTCCATAAATTCTAAGACTCTCCTTACTAATTATGCCTAAAGGGAAATCTAGTCTATCTTGCCACCTAACTATCCCCATAATTTCAGATTTGTTTACATTAATCTTGGACCCACTACCTCTTCCAAAATCTTGAAAAATTGAAATTATTCTGTGAATTGACCTATTATTTGTGGGGAAAATACCGTGTCATCTGCATAAGCAATCACTTTAACATCTCTGGCTCCAGGGATCCCTATTCCTGTAATGTTTTTCTCCAGAAGTGGTTCAAAGGATAGAATATATAGATAAGGGGATAAAGAACACCCTTGTCTAACTGATCTTTTAATTGCAATGTTTTTTTGAAATTGTATTATTTATTATCAGATTGCTGATAGGCGCTCTGTATAGAATTTTAACCCAATTACAAAAATACTCCCTAATTTATTGTGTTGTAATATCTTGTGAAGGTATGCATGGTGTCACATGTGTATCATGAGTGCATCACGAGTGTATTGCGTGAATATATGACGGAGAGAACATGTGAGTAATAAGCGCGGGAAGAAAGAAGCCTTCCCATTGCCTGAGAAGGTTGGGGGATGAGTTGTCAGAGAGGCTCCGTTGTGGAAGGACGGAATGTGTGTGTGCCTCAAGATTTCCACGTTGTATAACCTCAAAGTATATGTTATGTACATAGTATACATATTAAAGTTGTTTTATTGAAACAAGTTCTTCAGGGGATTATTGTGTACAAGATTATGTATTGACAGAATGCCTAGAAGTTACATATTAATAAGTAAAAATATAGTAACTATTTTACGCAACTTGCCCTGTCAAAGGCTTTTTCGTTGTCTAGTGATAATATGAATGTTTGAATTTGTTCGTCACTTGTATATTGCATAATGTCTCTGATTAAATGATTGTGGTTGTTGATGTCCCTGCCTTTAATGCTGCATTGTTGATTGACATGAATGAGAGTATTTAAATGTGGCTTTAGTTTATTGGCTAATGTTTTAGTAAGAATTTTTATAATCTGTGTTGAGTAATGATTTGGGCCTGTAATTTTTAAGTTGTGTTTTGTCTGTGTCTTTCTTTGGTATAAGTGTGATGTATGAAGTGTTCATTGAATTTGGTAGTTCAATGTTGTTGTAAGCTTCTTCTAAAGTTGCATGTAATATTGGGCCAAGTGTTGTAAAAAAGAAGTTGTAAAACTCTGTTGTTAGTCCATCTGGTCCAGGTGTTTTGTTTTTATTCATGTTGTGTAGTGTCACTTTCATGTCCTGTAGAGTAAATGGTTTGTTCATTTCGTTTGTTTGATCATCCTGGAGTGCTTTTGTAATTTTTTTGTACTGAACCTGTATATATGCATCAGTTTGTTCAGTTGCAAAAAATTGTGTATAGTATTTTTCAAAAGTTTCTACAATCTCTTTATTGTCAGTTTGTGTTGTTCCTTCTGTGTCTATTATTTGTCTTATCTGTCCTTTTTTGTATGTATTGTTCTATTGTTAAGAACTGCTTTGTAGGTGCTTCTGTGTAGTTTGTAGGTAATCTACTTCTAACTTGGGCACCATTGTATTTCTTCTGTTATATTGTTTCTAATTCTTCCTCTAATTCTTGTATGGCATGTTTTGTTGGGTCGTTGTAGTTTTCTATAGATATTAGTACTTTTAGTTCATCTTCTCGTTTTTGGATTTGACTGTGTAGCTGAGTTGCAATATTTTGTGTGATGTGTTTAATTGTAGATTTTAAAAGTTCCCATCGTTGGCCTATAACTACTATATTTGTAGTCGGTAGTATGCTGTATTGTTGAATTATTTTGTAAATGATGTCTGTGTAGTGGTTGTTTTCTAAAAGTGCATTGTTAAATTTCCAATGAGGGGATTTTTTTAATTTTGTGATCTGTAAAGTTTAATGTTTTTTTAACATGTTTTGCTTCATTAATTGTGTCTGATTTTGGAATTTAAAATCTATCTAATATTGAATGAGAATAGAAAATATTATTCTTAAATGTTGTTTCTTTTCCTTCTTTATGAAGTGTTCTGTATGCGTCTACTAATGTATATGTATTTGTTATGTATTGTAATACTTCTATCCCCGTTGTTACTTCTACTATTTTTCCTTTCCTATTGGGGTTGGTTGTATCTAGAGGGCTTGTGATATAAGGGTTGGTTGTATCTAGAGGGCTTGTGATGTAAGGGTTGGTTGTATCTAGAGGGCTTGTGATATAAGGGTTGGTTGTATCTAGAGGGCTTGTGATATAATTAAAATCTCCTCCTAAAATAATATTTCCGCTCTTAAATAAATATTTCAAATTTTGAACTAGTGTATTGTAAAACAAATGTTTTTCTTTGTGCTTTGCTGGAGCCTATATGTTTACAAGTGTGTAATTATCTTTCTTGTCTGTAATATTAATCGTGGCCATTCTTCCTTCTTTATCCCTGTCTTTACGTGTTATTTCCCATCTATCAGATGTCTGTACTATTCCCACTCCTTTAAATCTACCAAAGCTAAAGTAACTGTTTTTCATTCCTAAGGCCTTTGTATACATATGGGCATCGTGTTCTGTGGTTATATTTGTCTCCTGTAAAAAAATAAAATCAATGTTGTGTTTTTTTACTAGGTTAATTATGTGATGCTCCTTTTTGTTACAAGTCTTAACATTGAGGGAAAAAAGTGTAAGCTGTGTAGTCTCTGTATCTGTTGTGACTATGTTTCCGGACCCATTGTTGAGTTCAAATGATTTTATTTGGTTTGAGCGAGGTGCACTTGATCTTATTTTCATCTCGTTTCCTATTGTATGAGGAACGTAGTTGTCCATGATGTTATTAGTTGAAAACAATTTTAAATTTTAACAATCAATGTCTAAATGTTTATTGACTTTCGTCCGTTGACTCGTCCTGGGGTAACCAGTCATACTTAAAATATTTTGTGTCATCCTCCTCAGAGTCGTCATCATAATGTCTTTTATTTGCGCTCCACGTCTTCTGTTGTGGTTCACACGTAAGGGGAGGGCTACCCCTTGAAACAGCGTCGGCATATTACAGTTTCATTGGGGAATTTCCTTTTGATTGAACCACTGTTGATTCGGGTTCTATCCTCTTGTTATTCTTTTTATTACGTTGTATCTGCCAGCCGTCTTCCATTTCAGTTGACATATGTATGGCACTGATGGCCTCTTCCAGAACTATTGTGGGCTCCGGCAAAGCCCCTGTCGCTGAACCTCCAGCAAGGACAGCGCCGGGATCAGTCACTGGGACCGCATCGAGGACCACAACGGGAGCCTCCAAAGGGATTGCCACCGGGTTTGTCTCTGGGACAACAAATTTGTTAATGCTTTCCCTCACCATATCTTCTGGCTCCTCCACTGGGACACCTACTTGATTTATTTTTTCCTTCGCTACTGGTGTTCTTTTTAAACATCTGCTTGTCCAATGATCCTGTGAACCACACAGGAAGCAGGCCTGTTTTCTCCCAGGAACTAGAAGCAGTATTCTCTTATCTTTTATTATTCCACACTCTAAATATATATAATGTGGAACAAGTGTTTCTTTTTCAGGTCTATACATAACTGTCCATCTGTCAGCTCTACCTTTGTGAGGGTATGCCTCTACTTTGTCCTTGCTCAAAAAGGAGAGCATTTCCTCCACTCCCTCTTTTGGTAAGGTTGGAGGGACCCAGTGAACAATTACCTTCCTTTTTTCTCTCCCCAAATGTTCAATATGGATTTGTTTTTCGTCACCAGCCTGGAATGTCTTACAGTGAACACTTTCGAAGTGCTTAACTTCCGCCTCTTCTCCGAGTTTGCAGAACCATTTAAGTGGCTCCTCAAACTGGTAGAGGGCAACAATCTCTCTCCAATTAATTCCTAGTTCTTTAATAAAACAGCCTACAATCTCAGCTGCTGTGATTTGGTATGCTTCTTTTCCTGAAATTGTCAAGGCTAATGTGTTTGGGTGATGTGCACTAGCCAGTGATACACCTTTAACTATTACCTTCTGTTTAATCATTTTGAATTACTTACAAACAAATGAAAAATTCACTTATAAATCCTTGAATTGTCACAAACACAAGTTAATTCAAGGTATTCACTATTAAATTATTATTAATCAACAACATCCGGTTCTGCGATATGTCATTGTATCCCTTAATATAGGGATCGAAGTTAAGTGGCTTGCCACTTACATAAATGGTTATACGGACGTTCGTACCTAGTGATGTGTTAAATTAGTTGAAGATAAATATAGATTATTCTTAATATATTAATTTCAAGTTTCTATAAGTATAAATGAATGCAATATTTAAATGTATTTTTTTAAAATATAACTTTAGTAAACGTAAGTTTAAAGTACTAAAATATTTATTTTAGTAACACAATTTAATAATAATATGTATCACTGTATTGTAAATTAAATTTCAAAAGAGTTTTAAAAAGAAATAACAATTCTTATCTTGTCACCTAAATTTTCTCAAGAACAACGCAATTGATGAAAATATATTTCTACCGGTGCTTTGTGGTGCAGCGATTACAGGCCAATAAATTGTAATGCACATCAGATGTTGACAATATACATTTATTTTAAGATAAAGTGTTGTTTCTCACTGACAAAATATAGTGCCTATTTTACACCCATATAGTTGAAAATATAATTGTATTATTTATGTATATGTGGATACAATTTATGTCATCCAACAATTTTAAAAAGAACAATCGCATTGATTGATTCTTGTTCATTTACGTACTATTACTTTGTATTAAAATATGTTGAGAACATTCGATAGAACATCGCTATAACTAACACCTTAAATTAATTAAATAGTTGTAAAAATAAATTCAACATTGATATAAGGCATATCTATTGAAAGTAATTTTAATTACACATTTAAAAAGCATTGAATGTAAAATAAATTAAAATAACATACATTTTTATTCAAAATGTTTTTTTTAAAAACTAAAAAATATATTAGAAAATAAAATGATTCACTTGATTCCATCTAAGTCTTGGCAAATGACGTCATTGGTTCTGTTGTACACAACCATGTATAGAGTTATTATAATTATTGTAAATAAATTTATAGGTGTAAATATTTAGTAAATAAAGCTTTAACGTACTTTATCGTAGTGTATTTGTCACTTGTAATTTATCTGTTTACTATAGTAATAGAATGCCTAATTATAATACTGCCTAACTTATGTACAATATAATAGCCCAAGTCACAGGTTGGTTGGTTGGAGTATCCGTAATATTATGACGTCATTTTTAAACTTATATTTTAATACAAGGCGTGAATCGGAAGGCGCGCAAAAAGGTGTGCAAAATAATTATAAATTAAAGAAGCGAAGTAAAAAAAAATATGTGACGTCATTGATTTAGCTTATATTTTCATTTTGGAAAAGGGAACGATGTAAAAATAGGATTTGAGGATTTATAATTATAAAATACTTTGTGTACATTTCAGGAAGTTTAATATTTCGTATTTATCAAACAAGGATAAGTTACATGGGCTTTTGACGAAAAAAGTGGGCGCCGCAGGCGGTATACAGCCACAGTGGGCGCCGTAGGTGCCCTACAACCCTTAATATCAAATAGTTTGTGTACATTTCAGGAAGTTTAATATTAAGTATTTATCAAAACAAATGATAAGTTAGTTGGGCTTTTGAAAAAGTTGGCGCTGTAGACACACTAAAAAAATTGGGCGCCGTAGGCGCCATGGCGACCCACCACAACCTTGTAATAGAAATTGTAATATTGTTTTTTTTTCTGATTGTGATTTTATGTGTAAGGCATATTTTTCCTTTATTGCTATTTATAAATCTCTAGCTTCTTCCTTTTGGACGAGCTATATTTTTTCCTTAAAAATATTGAATTTTTTTTGTTTTAGCTGTTTTTGGTGGTGACTCTCCACGCCTTTTTCTGACTGCTAAATTGTATTTTTAATTAATTTAATTAGTTAGGATATTAATTTCAAATATATTTTTATATCCGTATTTCATAAAATATATTTCCTAAAAACCTAGATTATGGCTATTTTTAAAATAAAAAACATATAAACCTGGACTATATATGTCAAATCTAAAAGTTTTAATTTGCAAATACTTGATGAGTGGCACTCTGTAAACAGAAAAGTCGAATGCTGCTCTCAAGCAACTTTTAGACACCTTTTCAATACACAAACAAATTCCTGATAATAGGAACGATAAACAGTGTGGCTACAGTGCCTGCAATATTTTTAAATTAAATCAACGCACACACAAGCCATTGAAGTTGACAATAACACAGCCCGGCAGTATAAAGGTAAGCGACCAATTCTCTACACACACAATAATCTATTATCAGGGAATACCAAGTGTACACGCTTGACATCTGACATCGTGTGTATTCTTGAGAGATCTTTGTATCGGCCGAAATCTTCCTCTAAAGCGTGCGTCTCGATGGGGGAGTGGGGGAGGGAGTAGAAGAAAGTTGTCTTTTGGTAACAACGTTCATGTCATACCCATCAAAATCTCTCTAATGTCTAATATAAGATATATTTGTATCGCCTCAATCAACGCTGAATGACTTTGTCCATGTATAAAACATTCCTCTGTGTGTATAGTTATCATAAATTGACAGATTGACTAAATGTTAATTAATTGGTCGTTGATAAGTGCTTCACTAACAATTATCTGCTCTCCATGTCTTCTAAAGGGTTTCTTTACTTAATGTTGTACTTGCTGTATACAATGAAAGTTTAAAAGCAAAACAACCATTTTATAAATAAATCCTTACATACCAGATGGTCAGTACCAATGTTCCAGGGTAGATATCTTATCGACGTCGCGCAGCAGTTTAGAATACCGCAATTAAAACGTTTTATAATATAATAATAGTATCTTCCATCACAATCTACGTTATTGATTCCTGCTCTCGGTGAGCTTCGTCTTCATAAGTCAAAATGTTAGAGTGGCGCGGCATGGTTTTTAACACATCGGTGAGAACAACACATTCATACAATCTGGTGTGAGCTTCCTATATTCTTAATTAAGTTATTCTCAAATTTATCTTATTGCTAGTGCACCTCGCCCCATCCACTGTTCCCTTAATACTTTTTTAAAAATTGGTTTATCCCTGGACATAACACTGCAACTATTTTCTTTCTTTATTTTATTTAATCAAACTGCCATTAGTTATTGTTTTTTTTTGTTTTTTTTTCGCTTACGAAAACGTTTTAGCGACACGTGAGTTGTTTAGTAGAGTCCTTTCAAGCTGACGTATAAACACTTTATGTAACATATTGAGTAGCTACTCTTCTAGACGACAAAGGCAAGTTTATTATACAATATATATCAACAATAAATTAGTAATCTTTAAGAATTATGACATAAACCAGTGGAATGAGCTAATTCATATTGGACTTAGTGCTGCCAGTGACAATTTTCGGAAAAACCTAGCCAACATGTAAAAAAAGACCTAGATCCGAAAGAAAAAACCTAGACACGCTAAAAATAAACAAATATGACGTCACAAAGCTTCCCCCCCCCCAAAAAAAAAGCCGCATTTCCTACTAAAAAATTGGCATGTTTCAAAACAATTTTATGTTATTTAAGTAACTACCTAGTGTAAGACTGCATTCTAATATCGTATCTCGCGCGGAGCCATTTAAAACGTCAATAAATTAATTTATTAAATGCAACCAGATATTTAAGTGGAGCCTTCGTTTAAAGTTTTGCATTTTTTAAGTGACGTCACATTTCTTAAACACCTCCCTCCCTCTTGTCACACATCTCACAAAGTGTGACCCCCTAACCCAGCCCCTCCCCCCACCCTTTTAGATGCGTGTCGTCATTTATGGACTGGCCCCTAATGTATTAATTTATATGTTGTACATAAACTATGTGTAAAATGTACTTACATCTGCATTTATTCATTACTTATGTCGTCTTCCTTATTAATGTTATTGGCAATCTTATCAGCATTCTTGGTATTATTCTTATTTTATCTATTACAGACGCTCTTTTAAAGAGAATATTATTGACTCCAAATTTTATCCCTGTTTTTGTCTAGTCTTGCTTTTTTATTTGACTTTTCAATGTTGATTGAGTTTTGCGTTTCCTCTTTTGATCAGGTAACCCATTCCACTTCCGAATCCCGGACGGAAAAAACGAGAATTTGTATGTGTTTGTTGTTGAATACAAAATAGGAAAAGTGTTTTTATAACTATGTCTATCTGGGGGGTTGTATTATATTATCATTCGTTTATACAATTAATACTGGAATGACTATTCTCTCAACGCAGGTACAAGAAAATGGTAAAACTATTAGATTTGTCATGAGGTCTAATAAAATTGAATATTTTGGCTCATTTAAGCTGTCTTAACTTGTACCAGATTTCTTTAGGCAGCGCCATCTTTCCAATTCAGTGGGATAGTATGATAGAGGTATAGATATAATAATAATAATAATAATAATAATAAATTGATAATTTATATAGCGCTGTGTCTCAGCAAGGAACCTGGCTCACAACGCTTTACATGGAGATAATAACATACATATAATATATAATTAAATAACCATTCATATCATAATAACAACATAAAGGACAGTACGTTACACATAGACTACGTTAATCATTCAAAGAAATGTTGTTTCATTAATTTTGTAAATACATTTTTAAAAGATGCGTCTCAAGTGCAGTCTTGAAGTCATGATTTAAAATGACAGAGCGGCTGAAAAAACTGTTGTCACCTGATGCTTAATTTATTTTTGAAAAATCTAATTTATTTACAATATTAATTGCACATATTTAGTAAATTGTTTACTTAAACATCGTTTATTTACTTTTTAAAAGAAAAACCTAGATTATGGCTATTTTTTAAATAAAAAACCTAGAAACCGAGACAAGGTCGAAAAAACCTAGATCTAGGTTGAAAAACCTAGCACTGGCAGCACTGATTGGACTTAGACTTTATCTGTGTTAGGATTCTCCTAACTATTCAATGACATTTTCATCTATATTTATAGGGATCGAGATCAAGTGACAAAGCACTTGAATAAAATAGAGTAGTTTCCTATTTCAATTAACTACAATTAAGCAGAAATTGATATACATACAGTTCAGTTAGCATATCTGTTACGAGAACATATAAAAATTGTATAGTTCTTTTAAATTCTTTATAAATTACAATTTTAAATCTAATTTGTCATTCGAATGTTATGTTTCTATAAATTTATTTACGTTAGGTGCATATAAAAACTAAGTAACACAAGTCTTTAACATTAAAAGGCATAAACTTGTAAATTATAAATAAATTAAAATTGTTTGAAGAAAGAATATTTTAATCCATTAATTTTTCAAAATTTGTTTGAAAAAAACACTTAATTTCATAGTAAATACAAAATTAGCGGTGCTTTGTGGTGCATCGCTTAGCGGGAAAAACAATTTACACTGACATTTTCATCAAAATGGAATAATGCGTAATTTATCTTAAGTTTCTAAATATTATATCTCAAAAATCAACAACACCAGAACACAAACCACACATACATAATTTAAACTACAGAAACCAAGATTGCAGATGTTAACGATTAATAGCTGTTAGTAAATAATTAACAACAATATATTTAAGTTAAAATAATTATTAACCAAAAATAACACTTCTTTAATTAAAAAAAAATATATATGGCTATTTATTTGTAAATGACGTCATTATTTTTGTGGATTTTCAGCTATTTTTAATAACTATATTTATAGGCAGTAATTATGGAATTTAAAAATATTAAATTTTAAGGCCTAAGACACTTTAGCGTACCATTATTGTCAACCGTTTAAGCACTGTACATATATAATAAAGAAATAAAAGACATAATAATCATAGTATTCGCTTTGAATATATATAGTAATATTTCTATCAATATATCCATAAATTATATCAATTATATTTGTGTTTGCTCTATTTTCTAAGTGTTATTTTGATGTCAGTATTATCATTTTGGATTCACGCTTCCATTAACTACTTTAGGTATACCTCAACATTTTGGATTACTTCTGTTTTTGATATAAATCAAGATACGTTTAATGAAGGACACATTAAATGATTAGGTATTGCACACAAATTTCCATTTTGTTGTTAAATCAGCGCCTATAACTGAAGAGCTGTCCTCAGATCACTTTTGTATTATTTGTGACCTTAGGGTGGTTCACTCCCCTCCTCCCACTGTGTTCAAAGATGTACACAATCTTAACGAGATGAACCTTCCAGCATGTTCTGTCTGTTAAGTGACCCCTGACCTCTGCCCCACTTTGGATACACTGAACAGCTAATCACTGGTGCATAGGTAGAAGAATGTAAATTTTGAATAGCATCATCAAAGTCCACATCTTGTACGAATGCTGCAGCGCAATCAACAATATTTAACTTATTAAATAACAATTTGTGTCATTTTACAGGAATAAGCACAACTATCAACTCTTTAGCAAAACGTCCGTAATGCACTGATTTAATATTTAATAATAATAATAAAGGAAGGCCCTCACACATTGACCCACTCATAGCTAACTCTAAAACTTCCCGTGTAACTAGAAGAATTAAAAAAAAATTATACATTTATTTTATTTTCTTCAACATCTCTCAAGAAGTATGATTTTACTTGGCAAAATTATTTAGTTGCTATGTTAAATTTATTGTTTATAACATGGTAGAAATTGATAGTGATACTTAGTACAAATAAATAGAGGTAACAAAAAAGATTTTTAAAAACACGTTTTTATAAGTGGACTAAAAAGAAGAAAATAATTTAAAACTTATAAGTTCAAGTATTTTATTTTAATATGACTAAAAACGTTGGGCGGGCGCTTATGAGGTGTTAGTATACAATTAAAGATTTATAATTTAGAAGGCAAAAGAGAGATATATAAGTGAGAGAATGAGTGAACTGCATATGTAAAACTTCATTAGCACCCGCCCCACGTTTTTAATCATATTAAATGAAAGTACTTGAACTTATAAGTTTTACATTATTTTCTTCTTTTTAGTCCACTTACAAAAACGTGGTTTTTTAAAAATCTTTTTTACCTCTATTTATTTTATTCTTTTTAGTCTAAGTGTAAATTCATAGAGTATATCGAAAATTTTATTTCTTTAAACGCATCACGTGACAAACATTTAAAGACTGAAACTGACTGAACTCCACTTGCTGTAAACAAGGGGGATGTGATCATCGATGGCTGAGGTGAACATCGGTGGCACGTGGACGTAAACAATAGCAGACGGCTACAGATGATATATGGAGATAAACTTAAAATGGATTAATTTAATTACGGTACATTCGATCGATCTGAAATATCATTACAATACATTGTCATCCAAGATCTATCTGTGGTCAAATAGTTCTATAAATGTTTTCCTTAGTTGTGATTATTTTTGTGGTTTTTTTTCTGTTTTTTTTCTATTTTCTTATTGTTATTGCTACATTAGTAATTTCGTTATATCTCAAACTATTGGATTGCTTCTGTTTTTTGCTGTAAATCAAACCATACATAATCAAGGAAACATTGATGATTTGATATTGCACAGGCCTGAAGATTACGTTGTTGAATGCGTACCTATAACATAAGAGCTGTCCTCAGATCACTTTGTTACTTTAAGGTGGTTCATTCCCCTCCTTCAAAGATGAACGCAGTCTTTGTGACATGAACAGTTACGCCGTCCTTAACGATCTGAGAGTAGCAGTGACCCTGACCTTTGGAATCAAAGTCAAATTGTATGCAAATGCTGCAGCACCAACTATAGCATTCAACTTATTAAATAAGAATTTGTGGCATTTGACAGAAATAAGCACACTTTATTTTGTGGATAAAAGGATGCTTATTAAATCCACCCACGATGTTTTATGAAATATACAAATAACTTTAACATAGAAAAAAAAATGGCCCCTAATATTGCTGACAAAGAATTAAAAAAATTAAGTTCTAAAAATGCATAGACATAAATATTTTTCAAAAATATTTCAATATATGACATATAAAAACACATAAGGTAATGTGCAGACCTTTTATTTTCCTGTTATAAACTGTAATAAGACTGTAATAAGAATTAAATGTGCGCTTAGTTTGAGGACAGTACATCAGATATGTCCAAACCCCGGCCTGTGGCACACATTAAATGTTAACTGGCCGCGGCCTAATCTTATATAATTAATTGGCTCACAGATTGGTTCTCTAACCACGACATTGAAGTTATAAGAAAAGAACTAGTCGCTCTTTTAATACAGAATAGGATGACTTCAAATGAGGGCAAACATCGATGACCTTTTACATAGGTGGATATTCAGTTAAAACGTACATGAAGTTAATTGCTGATATGTGTAAAAAAATGTGGTGACCTCTGGTGGCAAAAATGATTTTACATTATTATTTATTTCGCATCTTAATAATGTGTGTAAAACTTGACTTTTTGTTAGTGTTGTCTGTGTGCCTGTAAGAGTTGTTTGATTGTAAGTGTTGTCTCTTAGTTTGTTTCAAATTTTTCTGATTGCTAGTGTTGTCTGTATGTTAGAATTGTCTTATTGTCAGTGTGGTTTTTACAGTAAATTATTTTATACATTAGAAAAAACTCGTCCAGTATATTAAAATGCAAATGAAATCCATGCCCAAGTTTGAACTCACATATATAAACTTATAAGGGAAGTGTGCAAATTAAAAGACATTCTATTGTCATATCTGGCGTATGTATTTTTCATGAACGCCGCACTAAAAAGCACATTATTTGAACTATTTATAATGAGGTTGTAATTGAGACAATTTAATTTTGCGGCAAGATTGATGAGAAGATCATATTATTTTCTTCAATTTAGGTTAAATTGCAATCTTAACGTTTATGCGACATAATATTACTTATTTGTATTGCTTACACTTTGTATTGCATGTAACTAATTAGGATTTTATAGTAATATTTAATTCGAAGGAAAAATATATTTTTAGAATGCTAGTTATTTAAATTTAGAATAGTATAAATGTAATATTCTTTATCGATCTGTAGTCTATTCTTTTGCATAATTGATGAACTACAGCGGCAAACTGTGATTGTCATTAAATTATGTCTATTTAAGTGGCACGCCACTTGACTTTGATCTCTGTAATAAGGGATAACATTTCAATGAATTGCTAGGATTCTTTTACCCTCAGTATAGATTGATTTCGATTTAAACAATTTCCTGTCAACGGCTCACTTCCTTCGATTTTAAATGTTTCATAAAATTAGTTACTTGCAAAAGGAACATTCAACAACTTAGCATTGACTTTGTTGCATCAAAGATTAAATACCGAGTGATAATATTATTGTTACTTTTAACTCTATGTTTTTAACCCCTCATAAAAATGTCTAATATCAAATAAAAATATTTTTAAAATCTCGGCTGATCCATCTTTCATAAATACAGACTTACGTCATTTGTTTTATTAGAAAGATGTTAATAACAAGGATAGTGTGACTATAAACATATTATAACTTTTATAATACTTAGATACTGTGTCATGTTTTGAAGTGATCAGTTCCTTGATGTTGTTTATTAATGTGAACACATTTTTAACATAATCTTCTAGAGTATTAAGATCCTTTTGACTCATGCTATTAACTCAGCTACATATGAGCTGATATTGACTGCATAGCGGAAAACTTCAATAGTAGGTCTGTTAACGAATAATTTCAATTGAATCGTTAACTTTTGAAAAATTAACGATTAATTAATCGAAAATTGAAAAGTATTGTGTCATAAGTAACATTTATTAAAATATTTGTCGAAAATCGAGATAACACTGGAAGGTCTTCTTTATATGACATCTTTTAACCAACAACGCAATCAGACAAGTGTATTGACATTATTCGGTTCAAGTTATGAGCGGGTCCTATTGACAATATAATCAGCCGAGCTGAACAATTGTTCACATAACTTTAGATTGTCTCAGCTGAAGTTTTCGATACCTTAGTGGATGTTTGGTTTGAAGTGTTATAACAATGGTAGCAATCTTCCCTTAAGCAGCGCGGCTACGCAGATATTTGACCGACGCCACGCCACGCAGGAGTTCAGAATCACCACGAAACAAATTTTGTAAAATATTACACACAAAAATGGACGTTGTGCAACTTTGAACACGAACAAGCGGAGCTTAGACTTAGAGGGAACATTGCATGGTAGGCAAACAATTTCTCTCAATGGAAACAATAACCTTTATCAACATTTTGAACATTCACATCAATCAATAGTTTAAAACCAAAATGTTCGTGTAATCGTCCGGAAATTATTTGATGTTTATGGGCCGAAATATTTAATTTTTTGAGTTCCAGTACATTTATAAGTGGTGGGTCGATTAATCGTTAAAAAAATTGTAATCGCTAAAATTTTTATAGATTAATCGAGAAATTAATCGTTAATTTCCACAGCCCTTTTCAAAAGACGTCCAACGATTCATTGATTTATCTGATCGAAAATTATAGTAATATCACACTTTCCTCTTCTTTCCCACTTTCTCTACAAAACCATTTTATTATCATAATTTCTAATAGTTTCTCTTTCGTCAATATATTTTCTAATTCTATCTGTAATCTAATTTAGAGTTAAAGTAGGTCCGTCTTGTTAATGTGTCTAATAAGGGGCGGCAAATTAAAACAGAAATAAAACTTTGGAGTTATGTGACCTTCGTGGATGACTAAAATAAAAGTTGGCTAAAATAGCACACGTTCATACAATGATCCATGGGATTTTTAATTTAGAAAATGTTTAAATATTTGCGACATAAATTGATTGCTACTGAAGTCAACGCAAAACGTGACGTCATGTGAACAGATGACATCTGAAGGAATAAATATTTAACATTTTATTTGTCAAGCAATGTCACTCTGACATGTTTCATACATTCTGAAAAATGCACCTGTAAATATTCAGGTCAATCTATAAGAGCAAAACTTTAAGGGCAAGTTACGATACAGTTGTCCCTTCACAATTCCTTTTCTTTACTTCTCAATATAAAACACAGGTTTATCTACGTGTGGCACAAACAAGTTATATGTGGAAATTGAACATGGTTGGGAATGTTTGAATGTTATCTGGCTAACTATAACAAAACACGTTCTTGGAGTCGTTTAACCAAACCATGTTGTCAATCACGTGATCTCTGTGACATAGCACATGAACGTAAATGTAACCAAGACAATGTGATAAACTTAAACCTCAGACGATTCGGCTATAGAGCGAAAATGAGTCTGGAAACATTTTTTTAATAATCAAGTTTTATTTTTATAATGAGTTTTAATAATTGTTTGAATTAAAAATGATGTTTAAATTATATAAAAATTAATTAATATTTTGAAATCTAATTTATAAATCACAACATACATGTGTATATTCTCAATCATTTTATTCTTCAAAACTTATTCACTCACCAAGAAATCTTTTTAAAAAAAATAAAACAAATAGGTTTGGTTAATATAATTGATCACACAGTTCAGTTTATATTTATGTATTTTCAATACAACTGATGAAACAATCAATTTGCAAATTAAATGGTAAAACTTAAACTCTAATAATAGCTTTACTTAGATATTATTTTCGTCTTTTATCAATACCAACATTTTATTAGAGTTCGAAAAAAGGTTCACAAAATAAAGTTTAATATGCTTGCATCTCATCCCTTATTGAGTTAATAAAATGTTTGTTTGTCTATTTTAATGAAATGTTTGTTTGTCTATTTTAATAAATAAAAATTTTGTTTGTCTATTTTAATGAAAACAATCATGTTATTTGGATCAACGATCGGACAGGTCGAAGTAGCTGACAGTCGCACGGCCCGGCAGCACACAGGTAGGCGACCAATTCTCGATACGCAATCGCATATCTATCTATCTATCTATCTATCTATCTATATAATTCTCTTCGTGGTCGGACCCTGCGAGACAAGCTGCAAGTATGTTCAACAGATACTAATTTTAGAAAGCAGCGCACCAAATTACAGCACCAATGCATCAAAAGGTGTGCAAATTAAATATGCGCTGTAAAAAAAAATATTATATGACGTCATTGTTTTCGCTGATATTTTAATTTTGTAAAAAGGGAACGATGTAAAAAGTTATAAAATACTTTGTGTACATTTCAGAAAGTTTAATAATTCATATTGATCAAACAAGGACAAGTTAGTTGGGATTTTGAAAAAGGTGGGCGCCTTATTCGCTCTAAAAAATGCATTTTTTAAAAATAAATATATTTCAGCTGAACACTTCCGTCATTTTTAAATCCTTTATATTAACTCGTGGTGTCTGCGGCCGACCGACCGACCGACCGACCGACCGACCTTGTCGCCAAAACTTTTGATCGATTTTTAACCCACTTGCTCGCAAGATAGCGAGCTGAAATTTTGCAGGCAGTTTTGTACCGATGATAAAAACAATGTATCAAAATTTCAGATCGATCGCAAGTACCGTATTTAAATTATTGATTTTTTAGATTATTTTATTTATTCCTATGTATCATGCTATTTTTTGAGATAGAGCTCCGCGTGCGTATTATATTGAACAACCTTTCTGTCGCGCAATAAGGTGCGTATTTTATTGACAACTCTTTTTATAAACATATTCCTGATCGGTGCGTATTATATTAAACATGTTTTACGACACAACTGCAATTTTGTATTTCTGGATGGTCTGGCGCTGCGTATTATAATGAACATTCTTTTAATTACTTCTCGTACATAAAGGATTTATAGTCAAAAACTTGGTTTTTTACGGGTTTTTCTTATTAAATCCTTTATATTAACTCGTGGTGTCTGCGACCGCCCGACCAACCGACCGACCGCCCTTGTCGCCAAAACTTTTGATCGATTTTTAACCCACTTGCTCGCAAGATAGCGAGCTGAAATTTTGCAGGCCGTTTCGTACCGATGATAAAAACAATGTATAAAAATTTCAGATCGATCGCATGTACCGTAATTAAATTATTGATTTTTTAGATTATTTTATTTATTCATATGCATCATTCTATTTTTTGAGATAGAGCGTCGCGGTGCGTATTATATTGAACAACCTTTCTGTCGCGCAATAAGGTGCGTATTTTATTGACAACTCTTTCTACAAACATATTCCTGATCGGTGCGCATTATATTAAACATGTTTTACGACACAACTGCAATTTTGTATTTCTGGATGGTCTGGCGCTGCGTATTATAATGAACATTCTTTTAGTTACGTCTCGTACATAAAGGATTTATAGTGAAAAACTTGGTTTTTTACAGGTTTTTTTTTAATTTACGGGTGATACGCCGCGGGTCTCTCCAGAGTTCCTTCTATTCATTCACTCACAGTCGTTTGCCCAAACTCACCCCATTTTGACAAACGTGTCTTTAAGGAAGTCTTCACCCGTCACTAAATCATTAGCGGCGTATTCTACGCCGTGGGTAAGCTAGTTGTTATTAAATACATAGTTAACGTGATTGACCTCTGAATTTATGTGTAAGATCTTTGTATAGGGCAGAATCTTACTCAGATGCTTTTACCTCTCGCAAAGGTAGATACAAACAAAAACCTATCGTATTGGTAGAAGCAAACAAATACCTATCGTAAGGGTAGAAGCAAACAAAGACATATACAATTTTTTAAACATATTTTAACATTTGCATTTCGCGCTGTTCTTTACTGCTAACAAGGTAAATGTTACGGTATGGTATATGCTGTTGCATCCATAGGTTGTTTAGTAGTGTCCTTTCAAGCTGACGTATAACCAACCATTTTATATAACATTTCAAGTATCTATTCATGTAGACAACAAATGCAAGTTTATTATACCATTATTTTTATTATTACACTGACTACAATTTGTAATTTTTTAGAGTTATGCCATTATCCTCTAAAATTACTTTGTTACATATGAACTAAATCTTTTTCTAGGGTAAGAGTATCCCAACAATTCATTGACATTGTATCCCTATTTTTAGGGATCGAGATCAAGTGACTTAGCACTTGAATAAAATAAACCTTTGTTTTTCTATTCGAAAAAATCCCATTGATTGTTTACACTTAAAAAGTAAGGTAAGCATATATGTCAAATTACATATAAAAAGTGTTTAGTTTGTTTTAAATTCGAAATAAAATCAAGAATAAAATCTAATCTGTCCTTTGAATTTTATGTTTCTAACATTTTTTTGTTACGTTTTTACTATAAAAAAACAACTAAGAAACACAAAGTAACTAGTATTAAGAGTCATAAAAATATAAATATTATATACTAATGAACTTTTTAAAAAGAAAAGAAAAAAACTCTATTTATTAATCGCGCAAAGAAAATTTGGTAAAGAACAATTTAAATTTCATATTAAATATAACAGCACTGGTGCTTGGTGGTGCATCGCTAACGTGAAAAACAAGTTCCAATATAATCATTTAACTTCATAGAACACAGTGACATTTATCTTTATTTTCTAAATATTATATCTAAAAATAAATAACACGTAGACAAAAATACACATACATAATTTTAGCATAATTAGCTAAGGTAGCAGACTTAACGATTGATATGCATATACACGTTATATGTTGTGTTTAGGCTATTAAATTATTAATTAATTTCCTTTCGACAACTTTATAACTAACCAGCCAGTTTGCTGTGTAACACAATGGATGTTATTGACATTATTTTTACATTCTGGTAAAAAGAGTATAGGAACGTGGGGTAGTATTGTAATCATACAAAATTGGACGGTCGTGTTATATCTTTCGAAGTGAAAAAATACATTTTGACAGTCTTGTCTATTGGTGTGTGTCTTTGAGTCTGAGTACTGTTTCAGTTAGGTGAGTACTGTTTCAGTTAGGTGAGTACTATTTCAGTTAGGTGAGAACTGTTTCAGTTAGGTGAGTACTGTTTCAGTTAGGTGAGTACTATTTCAGTTAGGTGAGAACTGTTTCAGTTAGGTGAGTACTGTTTCAGTTAGGTGAGAACTGTTTCAAATAGGTGAGTACTGTTTCAGTTAGGTGAGTACTGTTTCAGTTAGGTGAGTACTGTTTCAATTACGTGAGTACTCTTTCAGTTAGTTGAGTACTGTTTCAGTTAGGTGAGTACTGTTTCAGTTAGGTGAGTACTGTTTCAGTTAGGTGAGTACTGTTTCAGTTAGGTGAGTACTGTTTCAGTTAGGTGAGTACTGTTTCAGTTAGGTTAGTACTGTTTCAGTTAGGTGAGTACTGTTTCAGTTAGGTGAGTACTGTTTCAGTTAGGTGAGTACTGTTTCAGTTAGGTGAGTACTGTTTCAGTTAGGTGAGTACTGTTTCAGTTAGGTGAGTACTGTTTTAGTTAGGTGATTACTCTTTCAGTTAGGTGAGTACTGTTTCCAGTTAGGTGAGTACTGTTTCAGTTAGGTGAGTACTGTTTCAGTTTGGTGAGTACTATTACAGTTAGGTGAGTACTGTTCCAGTTAGGTGAGTACTGTTTCAGTTAGCTGAGTACTGTTTCAATTACGTGAGTACTGTTTCAGTTAGTTGAGTACTGTTTCAGTTAGATGAGTATTGTTTCAGTTAGTTGAGTACTGTTTCAGTTAGGTGAGTACTGTTTCAGTTATTTGAGTACTGTTTCAGTTAGTTGAGTACTGTTTCAGTTAGGTGAGTACTGTTTCAGTTAGGTGAGTACTGATTCATTTACATACGTATTTTTCAGATAGATTAATAATAAATTCATTTATTTAGATTAAACGAATTTTTATATTGAAGTATTAAATCATAGATTTAGGTTTCTATATACGTATTGGAAATTACGGTAACCGGAAATGGTACTTACCATGCTTCCACAAAAATGACTATGTTTTTGGATCCCGGGCCCCCAATGTTTAATACTTTATTTTTTAAAAATGATATTAACCTGAGCAGAAGCGAAGTCAACAAGTTCCTAAAGTGTAATGGCTATCAGAAGTTTGGTGTAGTAATGCATCAAGACGAACATATATTTATATTATATGTATTTTCATTTATAGAGTATAAGGGGAAGTATTGTACTTTTTGTGTGCAGCCTTTCCTCCAACTATTCCAACAATTGTATAAAAAACATTTTGTCTCTTGTTCTTTTTATATTAAGGTAATTTCTTGTTGAAATTGTGGCTATATAAATATACGTCGATATTTGACAAATGTATTAGACAAAAACCTTTACTGGGTCCAATTATCATTCAATACAACGCCTCATGTACACTCTCAACTCACATATCGTCTACTGGGTCCAATTATCATTCAATACAACGCCTCATGTACACTCTCAACTCACATATCGTCAGCTCCGCCTCCAACTAAACTTTCTTAAACATTATTGTAATAGAACTGACAAGTCTTTAACACACTGTGGTCTGGTTAACAATTGTCTTTAATCACTATATACAATTCACTGTGATCAACTGTACAATCAACCACCTAAGCAGCTCGTATGCAATCAACTGCAATCAACCCCGGTTGCCTCTTGAACCGTACATTTTATAGGCAGCTATTCTCCCAGTCCTTGACCAGCACGCCTACAGTTCACCTCACAAATCACGTGTTTTATACTAGGTCAAGTCATTGCATTCTCATACAATGTAAACACAACAGCAAGTCTCTCACAATTTTAAGATGTAACATTAGTATTTGTTTGTGTATTTTAGTACTTTCTTTCATTAACATCATTACAATGAAGTATTTAAAGTTACATTTATAAGTTAAATCTTTAAATGTATAAAAACAGTTTGTATTTCAAACAGTTTCTTTTATTGTCAAAGATTTTAAAACATGTTTGTCTAATTGTAAGTTACAATAAACACGCTAGAATGGAATGTTGAACTATTGTTTATGATGTGTGTGTTATTTATATGTTTATTGATAGATGTATGAACATTCGCCGATATGTTTGTTGATGTGAAAACATGTGTGTGGTGTGGGAAGTGCATCATTTTGAGGTGAAATGTCATTTAGTAGTTGAACCACTTTGTTTGATGACGTCATTGTTGACAAACATGTAATGTGACTGCTTCAGTGTGGGATATTTTAACCAAAGTATATTTTTATATCAACAGCTTATAAGTGAATGGGATATTTCAAAATATGGAAGAACTTATAAATGTGATGACTCATTCAATGTATATGACAACGTATTGGTTTAGTAATATTACATCACTTGGGTAGCCCTATAACTACGTGCCGTGGTGTGTGGTTTAATGTTTATGTCCAAGGGTCGATCTCCTTTTTATTTAAAATAAAATTTGAGTTTTTATATAGTCATACATATGTAACACCTTTATCTTAACAGATATGTACATGTTTATAAAACTGAAATATAATCTTATTAAAAAACTTCTAATTTACATTATCAAAAAATAAAGACATAGTTTTTTTAAAAATAGTCATTTCATTTAACTTAATGTGCATCACTGCATTGAGCTGATCAAATTTTTAAAAGGCGTTAAAATTAAACAAATGTTAACAAAAGACGCTTTCCTATACTTTTATTTTTTTAATATATTAGATGCGTCCATTAAACGAATAATTATTTTAAACATAATGACAATCACTCATGCACTCTCGGACAAAGTGAAACACAATCAAAAACAAAGTCAAACGTACACTTAAACACTCGCGGGAAAAAAGTCAAGGCTGCACTTCATATTTCCCGAGGCAAAACTCAAACTTACACTTCACCACTCGCGGACATAAACATTGAGAATACATCGAGTTAAACAACCCATTTGTTGGCATGGGAAAAAGATAAGCTTACAACACATTTATCTAAACTGATCTACACACGTTTATAAAGCTGTCCGTTTTAACAATATTTTTATTTTAAAAAACTACAAATTTAATATAATTTTCTTAAAATGAATAAATACTTTAAAATGTTAGTAATGTTATGCATCATAAAACACTACATCAGTTGTCCTAATCTTTTATATCCGCAGCCTAACAATAAGATTCCGACCATTTAACCGCGGGAAGCTGATGTGTTGGGGTTTATTGTTAATATCTTATATTGTTTTAGTTTAATACTTTAACATTAGTTGTATTTAAACATGCCTTAAAATAGAATACAGTGAAACCAAAATTGAAAATATATTTGATTAAACATTTGAACTCTCTTGAAAGCTAAGTTGATGAGAATCCAGAACGTGTAACTCTGGAACGAGACGGTTCAATCAATTGGTAAAAGTAGACAATTACACCGGAAATGTTGCTTTAGAAAGACCTATTAAAGGAGATCACTGTAAGAATAACAACGAGACCACACAACGCCATGCACACAGTTCAGACATACAATAGACAATAAGGTCAAACAGTGGGATAGCTAGTGTTAGTGTGAACCAATACGTTAATTTCATGGTCAAACAGTAGGATAGCTAGTGTTAGTGTGACCTCATACGAAAATTTGATGGTCAAAAGTAATATAAAAAAGTGACATAACTAGTTTTAGTGTCATTTTAAGTGAGTTTAACATGCGGCTGATGACGTCACGTGGACAAACACGGTGCCCTTCAGTTTCTTAATGTCTGTCCTTACTGCATTTTTTTTTGTCTAAACATGTGTTCAAATGTTATGTTGTATAGTTGTCTAAATATGTGCTCTAATGCTATGTTGGTGTAATTGTTCTGTGCAGCTGTGTAGCCGTATGTCTACCGTGTTTCCATAACACAATATGTTATCAACATATATATTTATAATAACAAGAATATAACATGTGTTTGTGTAACAGCTCAAAGTTTATTTCTATCTCTGATCTCTGCAGCCTTAAATTCTCGGCGTCAATGTTAATAAATTAATTATGGAGTAAACATAAAAGTTAAGAATGATTGACACAAATAACATTCCGTCCACTTACCTGTCGTCTTTTGGATCGTCCTAATATCTAACAAACTAGAGGGCTGCTATCTATATATCGGTAAATATAAGACTTTATTGCGTTTAGAAAAAAACTACTCACAACAGTAAAAGAGCGTGCAATTCTTTGAAAATTCTCGTGTTAACATCAGAGGCGTAGTGAAGTGGGAGCGGGGGGCGTCTTGGGAGCAAATTTAATAGGAAATAAAATCGTTACGTTTATAGCATAACAAAATTGGAACACCCGGCCCCCGTATAATAGGGAATAAAGAGTTCAATATAAGTGTAGTGTTTTAATATGGGATATCAAGTTCGTATATACCAATAAAGAGTTCAATATCCTGTAGTGTTTTAATATGGGCTATCAAGTTCGTATATACCAATAAAGAGTTCAATATCCTGTAGTGTTTTAATATGGGATATCAAGTTATTATTTACCAATAAAGAGTTTAATATCCTGTAGTGGTGTAATATGGGATATCAAGTTCTTATATGGTTTGGGGGAGCTTTGATACCTTATCTTATCTATCTATACAGACGCCCCTTCTATGCAGAAGATAATTTCGTCCACAGACCATGACAGATGATCTGTTGGCAAGTGATGCAGCGTTCACAGGCCACGGCTTTGTGGGTTCCACGCATTACCCAGCCGCCTAACTAGTGTTAGGTACCCATTCGGAGCTGGGTGACTCAGGGACGCCCTAGGCCCCGGGAAACCTTCACATGGTTTCGAAACCGTTACCGTCGGTACGCCAGTCGAGCGCGCTGCCACTCGACCACCGCGTCCCCTATATAGTGACATATAGTCAAATACAAAAGAAAAAGGTATACAGTTTATAAAGTAAACATGTAAGATAATACGAGTGATATGCCCCGTGAGTACTGTTTTAGTTAGGTGAGTACTGTTTTAGTTAGGTGAGTACTGTTTTAGTTAGGTGAGTACTGTTTCAGTTAGGTGAGTACTGTTTTAGTTAGGTGAGTACTGTTTTAGTTAGGTGAGTACTGTTTCAGTTAGGTGAGTACTGTTTTAGTTAGGTGAGTACTGTTTCAGTTAGGTGAGTACTGTTTTAGTTAGGTGAGTACTGTTTTAGTTAGGTGAGTACTGTTTCAGTTAGGTGAGTACTGTTTTAGTTAGGTGAGTACTGTTTCAGTTAGGTGAGTACTGTTTTAGTTAGGTGAGTACTGTTTCAGTTAGGTGAGTACTGTTTTAGTTAGATGAGTACTGTTTTAGTTAGGTGAGTACTGTTTTAGTTAGGTGAGTACTGTTTTAGTTAGGTGAGTACTGTTTTAGTTAGGTGAGTACTGTTTTAGTTAGTTGAGTACTGTTTTAGTTAGGTGAGTACTGTTTTAGTTAGGTGAGTACTGTTTTAGTTAGGTGAGTACTGTTTTAGTTAGGTGAGTACTGTTTCAGTTAGGTGAGTACTGTTTCAGTTAGGTGAGGTCTGGTTCAGTTAGGCGAGTACTGTTTTAGTTAGGTGAGTACTGTTTTAGTTAGGTGCGTACTGTTTTAGTTAGGTGAGTACTGTTTTAGTTAGGTGAGTACTGTTAAAGTTAGGTGAGTACTGTTTTAGTTAGGTGAGTACTGTTTTAGTTAGGTGAGTACTGTTTTAGTTAGGTGAGTACTGTTTCAGTTAGGTGAGTACTGTTTTAGTTAGGTGAGTACTGTTTCAGTTAGGTGCGTACTGTTTTAGTTAGATGAGTACTGTTTTAGTTAGGTGAGTACTGTTTTAGTTAGGTGAGTACTGTTTTAGTTAGGTGAGTACTGTTTTAGTTAGGTGAGTACTGTTTTAGTTAGGTGAGTACTGTTTTAGTTAGGTGAGTACTGTTTTAGTTAGGTGAGTACTGTTTTAGTTAGGTGAGTACTGTTTCAGTTAGGTGAGTACTGTTTCAGTTAGGTGAGGTCTGGTTCAGTTAGGCGAGTACTGTTTTAGTTAGGTTAGTACTGTTTTAGTTAGGTGCGTACTGTTTTAGTTAGGTGAGTACTGTTTTAGTTAGGTGAGTACTGTTAAAGTTAGGTGAGTACTGTTTTAGTTAGGTGAGTACTGTTTTAGTTAGGTGAGTACTGTTTTAGTTAGGTGAGTACTGTTTTAGTTAGGTGAGTACTGTTTTAGTTAGGTGAGTACTGTTTTAGTTAGGTGAGTACTGTTTTAGTTAGGTGAGTACTGTTTTAGATAGGTGAGTACTGTTATAGCTATTTGAGTACCTTTTCATATGAGGGAGTAATGTTTCAGGTATTTGGACACAATTTTTTTAATGAATTATATAATCGGCCTTTTGAGTTTTTATAAACGTTTGAGCTATTACGGTCATCGGAAGTGTTTGTTACCACGATTCCAGAGTAAGTGAACATTTTTTGGAGGACGTCACTCCGATGTTTGGTAATTTAATTGAAGTAGAGTATCCAACAACACCCCCAAAATTGTATGGCTATCAGATAAGTCTTGTTCCAATACATCAAGATAAATATGCAACAAATTCATTTATAATTTCTCCTACACAGAGTATAATGTGAAACATTGTAAATATGTAAACAAATATTAAAATAGAGATTTTGAATGATCTCGACGTTATACACCTTTATTACTCTACAAATAAAAGTTTTGCAATGTATCTTCTTTGTGTGTCCTTCTCATTTCGTGTGGGTTTGTGTGTATCAGTGTCTGTTTCACATAAACTGCGATTGGCCGACCATAGTGAGGGAAAAGAACGGCACAAACACACATTTTTTGTGCAGCCAACAATGGAATTCTTTACCATTACACATCCGGAGTATTTCATCTACCAAGTCCTTCAAAAATGCACTTAATATATATCTATCTATCTATCTATCGATCTATCTATATATCTATCTATCTATCTATCTATCTATCTATCTATCTATCTAT
>CALYLW010000047.1:4126111-4169150 GCA_944989445.1 Ampullaceana balthica
AGATAGGGACCTAATTTGGAAGGACGGTTCCTTTTACCCTGAAGGTGGTTTTAAGTTCGTTTTTGTAATTGTCCCTCTTGCCCGAATGCCGTAAATTAAATAATCAGAAAATGCAGAGACAAAGAATACAAAATTTAACCTCATTTCTGTATTGGAAAAATTTACGCGGTCGTTCAAATGCCCTTCAAAGCGATTTACTTTTGGTGACGTTTTTTTCCCTAATACTTTATTTTCAGCGGTGCGCATTCAAAAAATATTATAATGTCTAATTACGGTGCGCACATTTTCGTGTACGCTTCATAATTTGAGCTGGCTAGTACAAAGAATTGTCATTTTCTTTACTGTTACTTTCTATATATATGATAGACACGAAAACATATTTAATTACAACTGCCACACGATGCATTACAATTAATTGTTTACACGTTTAAAATTAATTTCGAATTTGTTTTAATTATTTTCTGTTCCATAACTCGACATTTAATAAAAACCTTTTTATGTAATAATTGTGTCAGTATTTTTTTTCAAGGCTTCATTTTTAGCGGTGTGCGTTCTAAAATCTTTAATCGTCTAATTACTGTGCGCACATTTTCGTGTACGCATCTTAAATTTAGCTGTGTCCTATTAATATAACATTTATATTTTGTTTGTCTTTGACATAAGCTATTGTCTTTTACATAACCTATACACTTATACTATTTAAAGTTAGGCTACCGGATCTATTACCATAAGTAGATAAAACTAAATAAAGTGATCCTGAAAACGCTTAATTATTTTGTAATGCGAATTGAATATACTATCTTCATTCCTTTGATGATGGATTAACATAGGCCATTTTTATAATCAATTATTGTCATGGTTTCACATGCGTTTTTAACATAAAATTGATTTGTTTTGTTTGGTGTTTTTAAATTTATCTTTATTATCTTTATCTCATAGACGCTGTTGCAAATAGTGTATTAATTACAATTGTGTTACGATGAAGTGTAGTAAATATATAAGAGCTTTTTTAGTGACGACAGTGGCAGAGATCTTTTAGAAAAATGTCAACAAAGCAGTGGCCTTTTTTTAATGGATACAAACAAACAAACATAAAAATATCAACTGAGCTTTATATAGTACATAAGCGTTTAAATTATTTTATTTCAATTATTTTCACGGTGCATTGTATTAATATTTTACATGCAATGAATAAAATTGGGATTTAAAAAAAATTAATTCATAACCCGACATTTAATTAAAAACCATAGATGTAGCGAGTTTATTTTATGTTGAAAGTGATGGCCTGTGTCAAATACACTTACACTTTAAAACATTTTACTTAAGCTTTATATACACTATACATTATAAACTTTCGCTACAGAACGTATTAACAAAAGTTGACTAAATTTAATGAAGTGATCCTGAAAACGCTTAATTAATATGAATTGCAAATTGAATATGTTTTTATTTTCATTCCTTTGTGTTCAGAATATCATAGGCCATTTTACACGCTTTTATTTAAGTCACAATGTTTGCATGTTGTATCCATCCTTCCTTCAAATCTTGAACCGTAAAATTCAACCACTTCTGATAGACCTAGAGATCTCAAAATTTTACCACAGATAGATCTTGGATGACAATGCATTGTATCTAAATTTCAGATCGATCGAATGTACCGTAATGAAATTAATCAAGTTTTAGTTTATCTCTATTTATCACTATTTCGAATGTAAAGTCGTCTGCTAGAGTTTACCTCCACGGCTCACTGGTTTCACTCTAGCCCTCGTAAATTCCCGTGTTTACATCAAGGGGAAATCAGCGCGTTTCAGTCTGTAAATGTTTGTAAATAAAAGCGTGGCCTTTTAAAAAATATTTTTTTTTACATTTTACTTATTTAAAATTGCCTTTTAATCATTTTTAAGATGCACTTATTAACAGACGGTTGAATGTTATTTTTTCCATTTTTATTTTATTTTTCAGATATAAAATCTGGTGTGTGTGTGTGCATTTAATATAATTTACAAAACATGATGCCTTTTCCGAAATAGGGAACACAAAAAAAAAGATTCCTTTTTGAAATTATACACATTGCTTGTAAACCGTAAATATAAATCGTAAAATATAGAGTCATAAAAAATGTTAATTATTATTTCCCCGTTACAACACTTACGAATATGTCAAAAGGAGGAGTTATTTTGGTCCAGTACATTTACTTTATAACAAGACTTTATATTATGAGGCCAACTTTCTATATTGTCTAAATATGGTGTGCACATTTGTTTGATATTAATTTAATACGACCGGTTATTTTTTTTTAAAAAGTATTTTAGAAAGTACATTTATAATTTTGTTTATTTGCGCTATGAGTCACTTAGCTTTTGCCCTTTAAAGGAATAGTGCCACATGTTCTTTATCTCATAGACGTGGTTACAAATATTATATAACTTACGATTGTGATACGAGGCAGTTTCGTAATTATATATTAAAGTAGCGTACACCCGTCAAAAATGACGAAAGTTTTCAGCTGAAATCTATTTATTTTATAAAAAATGCATTTTTAAGGGCGCCTACGGCACCCACCTTTTTCAAAAGCCCAACTAACTTGTCCTTGTTTGATAAATACGAAATATTAAACTTTCTGAAATGTACACAAATTATTTTATAATAGGGCTTTGGGGTTGTAGTACGCCTACGGCGCCCCCTTTGTTTTTTTATTTTATAATTAACCATCATCAAATCCTCTTTTTACATTGATCCCTTTTCCAAAATTAAAATATTAGCGAAAACAATACGGCATATAATATTGTTTTACAGCGCATCTTTAATTTGCACACCGTTTGATGCATTGGTGCAGTAAATTGGTTTTCCCCGCTTTCTAAAATTAGTAGCGTCAGGACAGACTGACTTGCGTGACAATTGCAAATTATAGTTTTATTTTTGAGTGACGAGGGTGGTAGAGCTCTTTCGGAAAACCTATAAGTTATGTTAATTTTGTACATGTTGGAATGAAATTGTAAATTTATTTATTATGGTCGGCAAGAATCATTATTTAATAAATCATATATTTTAAATAGTAAGGTTATGTTAAAAGGGACTGCATTCAGTGAAAACTACTCACGCGGTAAAATGGCATATCTCTGTTTCTCATAAGATTTTAACTAAATAGATGAATCTGAAATTTAACTTGCTAAATAAAAATTATAATAACCAGCAACTAATACTTGGATAAAGGGTCAGCACACTCTTGCTACAAATTGCGGGTATTTTTCTAGTATGTATATATATATATATATATAATTCACCAAAGCAAGTATGTGCAAATAACCATGACGAATGACCCTCGCTAGCCAAGCGAAATTGGTGCAAAAAAAAGGTTGGGGGGAATGTTTCGAGAAGCAAAAAGCTTCTTTATTTCACTTGCGTTGTTCATTTGTAGAATAACAAGTGATTCGTAGTGTAGTGCTTATCAAATTAGACTTACACGCTCCTGGGCTTGGGTTCAAGCCACAGCGGAAACATTTTAATTTTTTTTTAAATGTGTGTTGTGCCCGTTCTTTTCCTACTATTTTGCGAACATGGCTGACCCTAGCTCGGGTCGGCCAATCACAGTTTATGTGGTGGGGAGGTAGAAAACCGCATAGCAAATGTCTCGAGACCAACAATGAGTCGTGGTACCCCCAACCGACGTTCACTCACATTGTTTTGATTTCTATGTGCTGTAGTTTGTGTCCATTATTTACCCCTTACTTTGAACTAACCAAGAGCAATTCTGCAGCGTATGCCACGCCGCGGGGCGTATCTAGTAGTAACTATTGTGGCAATCCAGACACACACACTCACAAGAGACGTAACAGATTTCCACAAATTAAAAAAAATTTAATTACAATTTTAAAATAAATAGAATTTGAACGAAATCCTAATCAATTAACACTCAAATCTTAATCCCCTGTAGCCTATATAATCATAACTATGTCTGCAACATCAATCACATGTCTCGGTCCACATAGTAATTAAATTTGATCTGCTTGTACGATGTACCTCCTTAAGGTAGCGGTATATCTGTCTAGTGGTGCGTGATGTTCTTGTTGTGACGTGTAGACGTGTAGGGGTGACCTATTCGCTGGATTGCTGGGGGGGGGGACTCTTCGGCGTGAATCCACGTGAGAGAAAATACCGTTCTGCTTCAGCAGACAGGGAAGCTGCAAGTGCAGAAACACGTGGTCTTCCTGGGTGGTGGAGCGTTAAACTCTCCCGTCAATTGGACGGCATCGCTCCTTCGGTGTATAATACAAGGTAGGGGAAAGAATTTCGTCCATTGAACTAGCTGAACTTTCCGACACGGACTGGAAGACGACACTTGGTGGTCACATGGGCGTAGTTCAAATACGGTTCTGTAACAGTACGGAGGTGATGGATGGGCGTCAAGCAGTGAACAGCGACTGTAAACAGTGATGGACTGCTGGTAGACGTCATCAAAAAAACAAGCGATGCCAAAAACCAGGTAGAACTCTAATTGCCACTGTTTTGTCTCGTGAAGCTATGGGGTTATCTTTCCCACAAAAACTTAAGATCGCTGTTGGTGACCAAAAACGTAAGATCGCTGTTGGTGGCCAAAAACGTAAGATCGCTGTTGGTGGCCAAAACGTAAGATCGCTGTTGATGGAAAAAAAAGTAAGATCGCTGTTGGTGACCAAAAACGTAAGATCGCTGTTGGTGGCCAAAAACATAAGATCGCTGTTGGTGGCCAAAAACGTAAGATCGCTGTTGGTGGCCAAAAACGTAAGATCGCTGTTGGTGGCCAAAAACGTAAGATCGCTGTTGGTGACCAAAAACGTAAGATCGCTGTTGGTGGCCAAAAACGTAAGATCGCTGTTGGTGAACAAAAACGTAAGATCGCTGTTGGTGACCAAAAACGTAAGATCGCTGTTGGTGGCCAAAAACGTAAGATCGCTGTTGGTGGCCAAAAACGTAAGATCGCTGTTGGTGACCAAAAACGTAAGATCGCTGTTGGTGACCAAAAACGTAAGATCGCTGTTGGTGACCAAAAACGTAAGATCGCTGTTGGTGACCAAAAACGTAAGATCGCTGTTGGTGGCCAAAAACGTAAGATCGCTGTTGGTGGCCAAAACGTAAGATCGCTGTTGGTGGCCAAAAACGTAAGATCGCTGTTGGTGGCCAAAACGTAAGATCGCTGTTGGTGACCAAAAACGTAAGATCGCTGTTGGTGGCCAAAACGTAAGATCGCTGTTGGTGGCCAAAAACGTAAGATCGCTGTTGGTGGCCAAAAACGTAAGATCGCTGTTGGTGGCCAAAAACGTAAGATCGCTGTTGGTGGCCAAAAACGTAAGATCGCTGTTGGTGGCCAAAAACGTAAGATCGCTGTTGGTGGCCAAAAACGTAAGATCGCTGTTGGTGACCAAAAACGTAAGATCGCTGTTGGTGGCCAAAAACGTAAGATCGCTGTTGGTGACCAAAAACGTAAGATCGCTGTTGGTGACCAAAAACGTAAGATCGCTGTTGGTGACCAAAAACGTAAGATCGCTGTTGGTGGCCAAAAACGTAAGATCGCTGTTGGTGGCCAAAAACGTAAGATCGCTGTTGGTGACCAAAAACGTAAGATCGCTGTTGGTGGCCAAAAACGTAAGATCGCTGTTGGTGGCCAAAAACGTAAGATCGCTGTTGGTGGCCAAAAACGTAAGATCGCTGTTGGTGGCCAAAAACGTAAGATCGCTGTTGGTGGCCAAAAACGTAAGATCGCTGTTGGTGGCCAAAAACGTAAGATCGCTGTTGGTGGCCAAAAACGTAAGATCGCTGTTGGTGGCCAAAAACGTAAGATCGCTGTTGGTGGCCAAAAAACGTAAGATCGCTGTTGGTGGCCAAAAACGTAAGATCGCTGTTGGTGGCCAAAAACGTAAGATCGCTGTTGGTGGCCAAAAACGTAAGATCGCTGTTGGTGGCCAAAAACGTAAGATCGCTGTTGGTGGCCAAAAACGTAAGATCGCTGTTGGTGGCCAAAAACGTAAGATCGCTGTTGGTGGCCAAAAACGTAAGATCGCTGTTGGTGGCCAAAAACGTAAGATCGCTGTTGGTGGCCAAAAACGTAAGATCGCTGTTGGTGGCCAAAAACGTAAGATCGCTGTTGGTGGCCAAAAACGTAAGATCGCTGTTGGTGGCCAAAAACGTAAGATCGCTGTTGGTGACCAAAAACGTAAGATCGCTGTTGGTGGCCAAAAACGTAAGATCGCTGTTGGTGGCCAAAAACGTAAGATCGCTGTTGGTGGCCAAAAACGTAAGATCGCTGTTGGTGGCCAAAAACGTAAGATCGCTGTTGGTGGCCAAAAACGTAAGATCGCTGTTGGTGGCCAAAAACGTAAGATCGCTGTTGGTGGCCAAAAACGTAAGATCGCTGTTGGTGGCCAAAAACGTAAGATCGCTGTTGGTGGCCAAAAACGTAAGATCGCTGTTGGTGGCCAAAAACGTAAGATCGCTGTTGGTGGCCAAAAACGTAAGATCGCTGTTGGTGGCCAAAAACGTAAGATCGCTGTTGGTGGCCAAAAACGTAAGATCGCTGTTGGTGGCCAAAAACGTAAGATCGCTGTTGGTGGCCAAAAACGTAAGATCGCTGTTGGTGGCCAAAAACGTAAGATCGCTGTTGGTGGCCAAAAACGTAAGATCGCTGTTGGTGGCCAAAAACGTAAGATCGCTGTTGGTGGCCAAAAACGTAAGATCGCTGTTGGTGGCCAAAAACGTAAGATCGCTGTTGGTGACCAAAAACGTAAGATCGCTGTTGGTGGCCAAAAACGTAAGATCGCTGTTGGTGGCCAAAAACGTAAGATCGCTGTTGGTGACCAAAAACGTAAGATCGCTGTTGGTGGCCAAAAACGTAAGATCGCTGTTGGTGACCAAAAACGTAAGATCGCTGTTGGTGACCAAAAACGTAAGATCGCTGTTGGTGGCCAAAAACGTAAGATCGCTGTTGGTGGCCAAAAACGTAAGATCGCTGTTGGTGGCCAAAAACGTAAGATCGCTGTTGGTGGCCAAAAACGTAAGATCGCTGTTGGTGGCCAAAAACGTAAGATCGCTGTTGGTGGCCAAAAACGTAAGATCGCTGTTGGTGGCCAAAAACGTAAGATCGCTGTTGGTGGCCAAAAACGTAAGATCGCTGTTGGTGGCCAAAAACGTAAGATCGCTGTTGGTGGCCAAAAACGTAAGATCGCTGTTGGTGGCCAAAAACGTAAGATCGCTGTTGGTGGCCAAAAACGTAAGATCGCTGTTGGTGACCAAAAACGTAAGATCGCTGTTGGTGGCCAAAAACGTAAGATCGCTGTTGGTGCCAAAAACGTAAGATCGCTGTTGGTGGCCAAAAACGTAAGATCGCTGTTGGTGACCAAAAACGTAAGATCGCTGTTGGTGGCCAAAAACGTAAGATCGCTGTTGGTGGCCAAAAACGTAAGATCGCTGTTGGTGACCAAAAACGTAAGATCGCTGTTGGTGGCCAAAAACGTAAGATCGCTGTTGGTGGCCAAAAACGTAAGATCGCTGTTGGTGACCAAAAACGTAAGATCGCTGTTGGTGGCCAAAAACGTAAGATCGCTGTTGGTGGCCAAAAACGTAAGATCGCTGTTGGTGGCCAAAAACGTAAGATCGCTGTTGGTGACCAAAAACGTAAGATCGCTGTTGGTGACCAAAAACGTAAGATCGCTGTTGGTGGCCAAAAACGTAAGATCGCTGTTGGTGGCCAAAAACGTAAGATCGCTGTTGGTGACCAAAAACGTAAGATCGCTGTTGGTGGCCAAAAACGTAAGATCGCTGTTGGTGACCAAAAACGTAAGATCGCTGTTGGTGACCAAAAACGTAAGATCGCTGTTGGTGACCAAAAACGTAAGATCGCTGTTGGTGGCCAAAAACGTAAGATCGCTGTTGGTGGCCAAAAACGTAAGATCGCTGTTGGTGACCAAAAACGTAAGATCGCTGTTGGTGGCCAAAAACGTAAGATCGCTGTTGGTGGCCAAAAACGTAAGATCGCTGTTGGTGGCCAAAAACGTAAGATCGCTGTTGGTGGCCAAAAACGTAAGATCGCTGTTGGTGGCCAAAAACGTAAGATCGCTGTTGGTGGCCAAAAACGTAAGATCGCTGTTGGTGGCCAAAAAACGTAAGATCGCTGTTGGTGGCCAAAAACGTAAGATCGCTGTTGGTGGCCAAAAACGTAAGATCGCTGTTGGTGGCCAAAAACGTAAGATCGCTGTTGGTGGCCAAAAACGTAAGATCGCTGTTGGTGGCCAAAAACGTAAGATCGCTGTTGGTGGCCAAAACGTAAGATCGCTGTTGGTGGCCAAAAACGTAAGATCGCTGTTGGTGGCCAAAAACGTAAGATCGCTGTTGGTGGCCAAAAACGTAAGATCGCTGTTGGTGGCCAAAAACGTAAGATCGCTGTTGGTGGCCAAAAACGTAAGATCGCTGTTGGTGGCCAAAAACGTAAGATCGCTGTTGGTGACCAAAAACGTAAGATCGCTGTTGGTGGCCAAAAACGTAAGATCGCTGTTGGTGACCAAAAACGTAAGATCGCTGTTGGCGACCAAAAAAACGTAAGATTGCTGTTGGTGACCAAAAACGTAAGATCGCTGTTGGTGGCCAAAAACGTAAGATCGCTGTTGGTGGCCAAAACGTAAGATCGCTGTTGGTGGCCAAAAACGTAAGATCGCTGTTGGTGGCCAAAACGTAAGATCGCTGTTGGTGACCAAAAACGTAAGATCGCTGTTGGTGGCCAAAACGTAAGATCGCTGTTGGTGGCCAAAAACGTAAGATCGCTGTTGGTGGCCAAAAACGTAAGATCGCTGTTGGTGGCCAAAAACGTAAGATAGCTGTTGGTGGCCAAAAACGTAAGATCGCTGTTGGTGGCCAAAAACGTTAGATCGCTGTTGGTGGCCATAAACGTAAGATCGCTGTTGGTGACCAAAAACGTAAGATCGCTGTTGGTGGCCAAAAACGTAAGATCGCTGTTGGTGACCAAAAACGTAAGATCGCTGTTGGTGAACAAAAACGTAAGATCGCTGTTGGTGACCAAAAACGTAAGATCGCTGTTGGTTGCCAAAAACGTAAGATCGCTGTTGGTGGCCAAAACGTAAGATCGCTGTTGGTGGCCAAAAACGTAAGATCGCTGTTGGTGGCCAAAAACGTAAGATCGCTGTTGGTGACCAAAAACGTAAGATCGCTGTTGGTGGCCAAAACGTAAGATCGCTGTTGGTTGCCAAAAACGTAAGATCGCAGTTGGTGGCCAAAAACGTAAGATCGCTGTTGGTGGCCAAAAACGTAAGATCGCTGTTGGTGGCCAAAAACGTAAGATCGCTGTTGGTGGCCAAAAACGTAAAGATCGCTGTTGGTGGCCAAAAACGTAAGATCGCTGTTGGTGACCAAAAACGTAAGATCGCTGTTGGTGGCCAAAAACGTGAGATCGCTGTTGGTGACCAAAAACGTAAGATCGCTGTTGGTGACCAAAAACGTAAGATCGCTGTTGGTGACCAAAAACGTAAGATCGCTGTTGGTGGCCAAAAACGTAAGATCGCTGTTGGTGGCCAAAAACGTAAGATCGATGTTGGTGACCAAAAACGTAAGATCGCTGTTGGTGGCCAAAAACGTAAGATCGCTGTTGGTGACCAAAAACGTAAGATCGCTGTTGGTGAACAAAAACGTAAGATCGCTGTTGGTGGCCAAAAACGTAAGATCGCTGTTGGTGGCCAAAACGTAAGATAGCTGTTGGTGGCCAAAAACGTAAGATCGCTGTTGGTGGCCAAAAACGTAAGATCGCTGTTGGTGGCCAAAAACGTAAGATCGCTGTTGGTGGCCAAAAACATAAGATCACTGTTGGTGGCCAAAAACGTAAGATCGCTGTTGCTGGCCAAAAACGTAAGATCGCTGTTGGTTACCAAAAACGTAAGATCGCTGTTGGTGGCCAAAAACGTAAGATCGCTGTTGGTGACCAAAAACGTAAGATCGCTGTTGGCGACAAAAAAACGTAAGATTGCTGTTGGTGGCCAAAAACGTAAGATCGCTGTTGGTGACCAAAAACGTAAGATCGCTGTTGGTGACCAAAAACGTAAGATCGCTGTTGGTGACCAAAAACGTAAGATCGCTGTTGGTGGCTAAAAACGTAAGATCGCTGTTGGTGGCCAAAAACGTAAGATCGCTGTTGGTGACCAAAAACGTAAGATCGCTGTTGGTGGCCAAAAACGTAAGATCGCTGTTGGTGACCAAAAATGTAAGATCACTGTTGGTGACCAAAAACGTAAGATCGCTGTTGGTGACCAAAAACGTAAGATCGCTGTTGGTGGCCAAAAACGTAAGATCGCTGTTGGTGGCCAAAAACGTAAGATCGCTGTTGTGAACAAAAACGTAAGATCGCTGTTGGTGGCCAAAAACGTAAGATCGCTGTTGGTGGCCAAAAAAGTAAGATCGCTGTTGGTGGCCAAAAACGTAAGATCGCTGTTGGTGGCCAAAAACGTAAGATCGCTGTTGGTGGCCAAAAACGTAAGATCGCTGTTGGTGGCCAAAAACGTAAGATCGCTGTTGGTGGCAAAAAACGTAAGATCGCTGTTGGTGGCCAAAAACGTAAGATCGCTGTTGGTGGCCAAAAACGTAAGATCGCTGTTGGTGGCCAAAAACGTAAGATCGCTGTTGGTGACCAAAAACGTAAGATCGCTGTTGGTGGCCAAAAACGTAAGATCGCTGTTGGTGGCCAAAACGTAAGATAGCTGTTGGTGGCCAAAAACGTAAGATCGCTGTTGGTGGCCAAAAACGTAAGATCGCTGTTGGTGGCCAAAAACGTAAGATCGCTGTTGGTGGCCAAAAACATAAGATCACTGTTGGTGGCCAAAAACGTAAGATCGCTGTTGCTGGCCAAAAACGTAAGATCGCTGTTGGTTACCAAAAACGTAAGATCGCTGTTGGTGGCCAAAAACGTAAGATCGCTGTTGGTGACCAAAAACGTAAGATCGCTGTTGGCGACAAAAAAACGTAAGATTGCTGTTGGTGACCAAAAACGTAAGATCGCTGTTGGTGGCCAAAAACGTAAGATCGCTGTTGGTGGCCAAAACGTAAGATCGCTGTTGGTGGCCAAAAACGTAAGATCGCTGTTGGTGGCCAAAACGTAAGATCGCTGTTGGTGACCAAAAACGTAAGATCGCTGTTGGTGGCCAAAACGTAAGATCGCTGTTGGTGGCCAAAAACGTAAGATCGCTGTTGGTGGCCAAAAACGTAAGATCGCTGTTGGTGGCCAAAAACGTAAGATAGCTGTTGGTGGCCAAAAAAGTAAGATCGCTGTTGGTGGCCAAAAACGTTAGATCGCTGTTGGTGGCCATAAACGTAAGATCGCTGTTGGTGACCAAAAACGTAAGATCGCTGTTGGTGGCCAAAAACGTAAGATCGCTGTTGGTGACCAAAAACGTAAGACCGCTGTTGGTAAAAAAAACGTAAGATCGCTGTTGGTGACCAAAAACGTAAGATCGCTGTTGGTTGCCAAAAACGTAAGATCGCTGTTGGTGGCCAAAACGTAAGATCGCTGTTGGTGGCCAAAAACGTAAGATCGCTGTTGGTGGCCAAAACGTAAGATCGCTGTTGGTGACCAAAAACGTAAGATCGCTGTTGGTGGCCAAAACGTAAGATCGCTGTTGGTTGCCAAAAACGTAAGATCGCAGTTGGTGGCCAAAAACGTAAGATCGCTGTTGGTGGCCAAAAACGTAAGATCGCTGTTGGTGGCCAAAAACGTAAGATCGCTGTTGGTGGCCAAAAACTAAAGATCGCTGTTGGTGGCCAAAAACGTAAGATCGCTGTTGGTGACCAAAAACGTAAGATCGCTGTTGGTGGCCAAAAACGTGAGATCGCTGTTGGTGACCAAAAACGTAAGATCGCTGTTGGTGACCAAAAACGTAAGATCGCTGTTGGTGACCAAAAACGTAAGATCGCTGTTGGTGGCCAAAAACGTAAGATCGCTGTTGGTGGCCAAAAACGTAAGATCGATGTTGGTGACCAAAAACGTAAGATCGCTGTTGGTGGCCAAAAACGTAAGATCGCTGTTGGTGACCAAAAACGTAAGATCGCTGTTGGTGAACAAAAACGTAAGATCGCTGTTGGTGGCCAAAAACGTAAGATCGCTGTTGGTGACCAAAAACGTAAGATCGCTGTTGGTGACCAAAAACGTAAGATCGCTGTTGGTGGCCAAAAACGTAAGATCGCTGTTGGTGGCCAAAAACATAAGATCACTGTTGGTGGCCAAAAACGTAAGATCGCTGTTGCTGGCCAAAAACGTAAGATCGCTGTTGGTTACCAAAAACGTAAGATCGCTGTTGGTGGCCAAAAACGTAAGATCGCTGTTGGTGACCAAAAACGTAAGATCGCTGTTGGCGACAAAAAAACGTAAGATCGCTGTTGGTGGCCAAAAACGTAAGATCGCTGTTGGTGACCAAAAACGTAAGATCGCTGTTGGCGACCAAAAAACGTAAGATCGCTGTTGGTGACCCAAAACGTAAGATCGCTGTTGGTGACCAAAAACGTAAGATCGCTGTTGGTGGCCAAAACGTAAGATCGCTGTTGGTGGCCAAAAACGTAAGATCGCTGTTGGTGGCCAAAAACGTAAGATCGCTGTTGGTGGCCAAAAACGTAAGATAGCTGTTGGTGGCCAAAAAAGTAAGATCGCTGTTGGTGGCCAAAAACGTTAGATCGCTGTTGGTGGCCATAAACGTCAGATCGCTGTTGGTGACCAAAAACGTAAGATCGCTGTTGGTGGCCAAAAACGTAAGATCGCTGTTGGTGACCAAAAACGTAAGATCGCTGTTGGTGAACAAAAACGTAAGATCGCTGTTGGTGACCAAAAACGTAAGATCGCTGTTGGTTGCCAAAAACGTAAGATCGCTGTTGGTGGCCAAAAACGTAAGATCGCTGTTGGTGGCCAAAAACGTAAGATCGCTGTTGGTGGCCAAAACGTAAGATCGCTGTTGGTGACCAAAAACGTAAGATCGCTGTTGGTGGCCAAAACGTAAGATCGCTGTTGGTTGCCAAAAACGTAAGATCGCAGTTGGTGGCCAAAAACGTAAGATCGCTGTTGGTGGCCAAAAACGTAAGATCGCTGTTGGTGGCCAAAAACGTAAGATCGCTGTTGGTGGCCAAAAACTAAAGATCGCTGTTGGTGGCCAAAAACGTAAGATCGCTGTTGGTGACCAAAAACGTAAGATCGCTGTTGGTGGCCAAAAACGTGAGATCGCTGTTGGTGACCAAAAACGTAAGATCGCTGTTGGTGACCAAAAACGTAAGATCGCTGTTGGTGACCAAAAACGTAAGATCGCTGTTGGTGGCCAAAAACGTAAGATCGCTGTTGGTGGCCAAAAACGTAAGATCGATGTTGGTGACCAAAAACGTAAGATCGCTGTTGGTGGCCAAAAACGTAAGATCGCTGTTGGTGACCAAAAACGTAAGATCGCTGTTGGTGAACAAAAACGTAAGATCGCTGTTGGTGGCCAAAAACGTAAGATCGCTGTTGGTGGCCAAAACGTAAGATAGCTGTTGGTGGCCAAAAACGTAAGATCGCTGTTGGTGGCCAAAAACGTAAGATCGCTGTTGGTGGCCAAAAACGTAAGATCGCTGTTGGTGGCCAAAAACATAAGATCACTGTTGGTGGCCAAAAACGTAAGATCGCTGTTGCTGGCCAAAAACGTAAGATCGCTGTTGGTTACCAAAAACGTAAGATCGCTGTTGGTGGCCAAAAACGTAAGATCGCTGTTGGTGACCAAAAACGTAAGATCGCTGTTGGCGACAAAAAAACGTAAGATTGCTGTTGGTGACCAAAAACGTAAGATCGCTGTTGGTGGCCAAAAACGTAAGATCGCTGTTGGTGGCCAAAACGTAAGATCGCTGTTGGTGGCCAAAAACGTAAGATCGCTGTTGGTGGCCAAAACGTAAGATCGCTGTTGGTGACCAAAAACGTAAGATCGCTGTTGGTGGCCAAAACGTAAGATCGCTGTTGGTGGCCAAAAACGTAAGATCGCTGTTGGTGGCCAAAAACGTAAGATCGCTGTTGGTGGCCAAAAACGTAAGATAGCTGTTGGTGGCCAAAAACGTAAGATCGCTGTTGGTGGCCAAAAACGTTAGATCGCTGTTGGTGGCCAAAAACGTAAGATCGCTGTTGGTGACCAAAAACGTAAGATCGCTGTTGGTGGCCAAAAACGTAAGATCGCTGTTGGTGACCAAAAACGTAAGATCGCTGTTGGTGACAAAAACGTAAGATCGCTGTTGGTGACCAAAAACGTAAGATCGCTGTTGGTTGCCAAAAACGTAAGATCGCTGTTGGTGGCCAAAAACGTAAGATCGCTGTTGGTGGCCAAAAACGTAAGATCGCTGTTGGTGGCCAAAACGTAAGATCGCTGTTGGTGACCAAAAACGTAAGATCGCTGTTGGTGGCCAAAACGTAAGATCGCTGTTGGTTGCCAAAAACGTAAGATCGCAATTGGTGGCCAAAAACGTAAGATCGCTGTTGGTGGCCAAAAACGTAAGATCGCTGTTGGTGGCCAAAAACGTAAGATCGCTGTTGGTGGCCAAAAACTAAAGATCGCTGTTGGTGGCCAAAAACGTAAGATCGCTGTTGGTGACCAAAAACGTAAGATCGCTGTTGGTGGCCAAAAACGTGAGATCGCTGTTGGTGACCAAAAACGTAAGATCGCTGTTGGTGACCAAAAACGTAAGATCGCTGTTGGTGACCAAAAACGTAAGATCGCTGTTGGTGGCCAAAAACGTAAGATCGCTGTTGGTGGCCAAAAACGTAAGATCGATGTTGGTGACCAAAAACGTAAGATCGCTGTTGGTGGCCAAAAACGTAAGATCGCTGTTGGTGACCAAAAACGTAAGATCGCTGTTGGTGACAAAAACGTAAGATCGCTGTTGGTGACCAAAAACGTAAGATCGCTGTTGGTGGCCAAAAACGTAAGATCGCTGTTGGTGGCCAAAAACGTAAGATCGCTGTTGGTGGCCAAAAACGTAAGATCGCTGTTGGTGGCCAAAAACGTAAGATCGCTGTTGGTGACCAAAAACGTAAGATCGCTGTTGGTGGCCAAAACGTAAGATCGCTGTTGGTTGCCAAAAACGTAAGATCGCTGTTGGTGGCCAAAAACGTAAGATCGCTGTTGGTGGCCAAAAACGTAAGATCGCTGTTGGTGGCCAAAAACGTAAGATCGCTGTTGGTGGCCAAAAACGTAAGATCGCTGTTGGTGGCCAAAAACGTAAGATCGCTGTTGGTGACCAAAAACGTAAGATCGCTGTTGGTGGCCAAAAACGTGAGATCGCTGTTGGTGACCAAAAACGTAAGATCGCTGTTGGTGACCAAAAACGTAAGATCGCTGTTGGTGACCAAAAACGTAAGATCGCTGTTGGTGGCCAAAAACGTAAGATCGCTGTTGGTGGCCAAAAACGTAAGATCGATGTTGGTGACCAAAAACGTAAGATCGCTGTTGGTGGCCAAAAACGTAAGATCGCTGTTGGTGGCCAAAAACGTAAGATCGCTGTTGGTGACCAAAAACGTAAGATCGCTGTTGGTGACCAAAAACGTAAGATCACTGTTGGTGGCCAAAAACGTAAGATCGCTGTTGGTGGCCAAAAACGTAAGATCGCTGTTGGTGACCAAAAACGTAAGATCGCTGTTGGTGACCAAAAACGTAAGATCGCTGTTGGTGGCTAAAAAACGTAAGATCGCTGTTGGTGGCCAAAAACGTAAGATCGCTGTTGGTGGCCAAAAACGTAAGATCGCTGTTGGTGGCCAAAAACGTAAGATCACTGTTGGTGGCCAAAAACGTAAGATCGCTGTTGGTGGCCAAAAACGTAAGATCGCTGTTGGTGACCAAAAACGTAAGATCGCTGTTGGTGACCAAAAACGTAAGATCGCTGTTGGTGGCTAAAAACGTAAGATCGCTGTTGGTGGCCAAAAACGTAAGATCGCTGTTGGTGGCCAAAAACGTAAGATCGCTGTTGGTGGCCAAAAACGTAAGATCACTGTTGGTGGCCAAAAACGTAAGATCGCTGTTGGTGGCCAAAAACGTAAGATTTCTGTTGGTTACCAAAAACGTAAGATCGCTGTTGGTGGCCAAAAACGTAAGATCGCTGTTGGTGACCAAAAACGTAAGATCGCTGTTGGTGACAAAAAAACGTAAGATTGCTGTTGGTGACCAAAAACGTAAGATCGCTGTTGGTGGCCAAAAACGTAAGATCGCTGTTGGTGGCCAAAACGTAAGATCGCTGTTGGTGGCCAAAAACGTAAGATCGCTGTTGGTGGCCAAAACGTAAGATCGCTGTTGGTGACCAAAAACGTAAGATCGCTGTTGGTGGCCAAAACGTAAGATCGCTGTTGGTGGCCAAAAACGTAAGATCGCTGTTGGTGGCCAAAAACGTAAGATCGCTGTTGGTGGCCAAAAACGTAAGATAGCTGTTGGTGGCCAAAAAAGTAAGATCGCTGTTGGTGGCCAAAAACGTAAGATCGCTGTTGGTGGCCATAAACGTAAGATCGCTGTTGGTGACCAAAAACGTAAGATCGCTGTTGGTGGCCAAAAACGTAAGATCGCTGTTGGTGACCAAAAACGTAAGATCGCTGTTGGTGAACAAAAACGTAAGATCGCTGTTGGTGACCAAAAACGTAAGATCGCTGTTGGTGGCCAAAAACGTAAGATCGCTGTTGGTGGCCAAAAACGTAAGATCGCTGTTGCTGACCAAAAACGTAAGATCGCTGTTGGTGACCAAAAACGTAAGATCGCTGTTGGTGACCAAAAACGTAAGATCGCTGTTGGTGACCAAAAACGTAAGATCGCTGTTGGTGGCCAAAAACGTAAGATCACTGTTGGTGGCCAAAACGTAAGATCGCTGTTGGTGGCCAAAAACGTAAGATCGCTGTTGGTGGCCAAAACGTAAGATCGCTGTTGGTGACCAAAAACGTAAGATCGCTGTTGGTGGCCAAAACGTAAGATCGCTGTTGGTGGCCAAAAACGTAAGATCGCTGTTGGTGGCCAAATACGTAAGATCGCTGTTGGTGGCCAAAAACGTAAGATCGCTGTTGGTGGCCAAAAACGTAAGATCGCTGTTGGTGGCCAAAAACGTAAGATCGCTGTTGGTGGCCAAAAACGTAAGATCGCTGTTGGTGACCAAAAACGTAAGATCGCTGTTGGTGGCCAAAAACGTAAGATCGCTGTTGGTGACCAAAAACGTAAGATCGCTGTTGGTGACCAAAAACGTAAGATCGCTGTTGGTGACCAAAAACGTAAGATCGCTGTTGGTGGCCAAAAACGTAAGATCGCTGTTGGTGGCCAAAAACGTAAGATCGCTGTTGGTGACCAAAAACGTAAGATCGCTGTTGGTGGCCAAAAACGTAAGATCGCTGTTGGTGGCCAAAAACGTAAGATCGCTGTTGGTGACCAAAAACGTAAGATCGCTGTTGGTGACCAAAAACGTAAGATCGCTGTTGGTGGAAAAAAACGTAAGATCGCTGTTGGTGGCCAAAAACGTAAGATTGCTGTTGGTGACCAAAAACGTAAGATCGCTGTTGGTGACCAAAAACGTAAGATCGCTGTTGGTGGCTAAAAACGTAAGATCGCTGTTGGTGGCCACAAACGTAAGATCGCTGTTGGCGACCAAAAACGTAAGATCGCTGTTGGTGACCAAAAACGTAAGATCGCTGTTGGTGGCTAAAAACGTAAGATCGCTGTTGGTGGCAAAAAACTTAAGATCGCTGTTGGTGACCAAAAACGTAAGATCGCTGTTGGTGACCAAAAACGTAAGATCGCTGTTGGTGGCCAAAAACGTAAGATCGCCGTTGGTGGCCAAAAACGTAAGATCGCCGTTGGTGGCCAAAAACGTAAGATCGCTGTTGGTGACCAAAAACGAAAGATCGCTGTTGGTGGCCAAAAACGTAAGATCGCTGTTGGTGGCCAAAAACGTAACATCGCTTTTGGTTACCAAAAAACATAAGATCACTGTTGGTGGCCAAAAACGTAAGATCGCTGTTGGTGACCAAAAACGTAAGATCGCTGTTGGTGACCAAAAACGTAAAATCGCTGTTGGTGACCAAAAACGTAAGATAGCTGTTGGTGACCAAAAAGGTAAGATCGCTGTTGATAACCAAAACTCCAATGCCGGACTTGCCAAACAGAGAACAATTTTGTACATGTACCAGCTTTTATAACTTATTGTCAATGAACGCTGATTGGTCATTAGCTATTTTCATTTGATTTCAGTCAACACTGCTAGTCTACTTCCGCCCCCGAGGTATAACATAGAGAAGTTTCTCTCACATACTCAGACCTTAATAAAATAGGGGAAGGGTGGGGTTTTATCATGCTTTATTGTCTCCCTTGTTTTCATTTTAGGGGTCACAGCGCAGGAAATTTAACACGAGGCGTAAGGGTCCCGTAATTTCGTCACTGATGATATGGGTTATCTCTGTTATCACAGGTGATGTGGGTTATCTCTGTCTGTTATCACAGGTAATATGGGTTATCTATGTCTGTTATCACAGGTGATGTGGGTTATCTTTGTTTGTTATCACAGGTGATGTGGGTTATCTCTGTCTGTTATCACAGGTGATTAGGCCTGTCAACGGGTACCCGGGACCCGGGTACCCGTTGCCGTGTGATTACCCGGGTAGTAAAATTCCGCCCGGGTACCCGTGAAAATGTGGCTTATATGTCTATATTAACCGTAGGCCAAACTTCGCCTCACACGCGGCTATTTGTAAATACATTGTGGCTTGCGAAACAATTTATCAAATGAAAATTTTTGTTTCAAATATATGCTCTGAATTACATCTTAAGGAGAAATATATGTCAACAGGAAATATCTGTCAACGGGAAATAAAATACGGTCCCAAAAAAATACAATGTATTTTGATATATCTTTTTTTCTCTCAACGTGAAACAGAAATCGCACAACACACTCAAAAAATGGTTCTTTAAAAGAATCATATAAAGAAAACAAAAGTCCTCTGCCAAAAAAAAAGGATGGACTGCTTAGAGATGAAAGACGCTGTGTTTGTTAGTAAAAAAACACACCCTTGCTTTGACTAACTTTGCTTTGAAATACGCCGATTGATACTAGCTGATGCTGTTTATCTACCCCTCCCCCCTCTCATCCCTTCACTCCTATAACCCACACCCCTGCACTTCTTGTGTTCATTAACACGTGGTGACCTAGATGGTTATTATGCGTACTAGGTCGTCAGTATTTAAATTTAATTAATTAATTAGTTACTAACAGTGTAAGATGGGTAAGACGTCGGCTGTGAGGATTGACTGCACAGAGATGAAAGATGCCGTGTTTGTTTTTTGTTCCTTAAAACACCCTTTCTTTGAAACTAACTTTGCTTTGAAATAGCCGACAGTGGGTCACCAATTGATACTATCTATATCTCCCCTCCTCTCCCCTCCTATAACCCAGTGCTTCTCAGAAATTTTTGTATTGCGGACCGGCAGGAATTTTTTCCATTGCACCAGGAACCGGTGCACTATTTTCCCTGTACTTACATGGTAGCGAAATGTGTTATATTTCCTTTTATTTTATTTCCTTTCATTTCTTTCATTTATTTGCTTATTGTCAAAAATGACAAATTTTATAGGGTTATTATTATTGATAGCAATTGGAGGATTATAATTATATTTTTCTCTCCTTTCTTGATAACTTCCGCGGACCCCCACTTTGAGAATCACTGCTATAACCCACAGCCCTTGCATTCGCGTGTGTTTCTTGCGTTCATTAACACGTGTTTGCCTAGCCCAGAAATTGATATTAATAATAATACACCCAAAGTTAACAAAATGGGTTAGACGTCGTATAGAATCAGGCCAATCAAGTTGACAGCGACACGGCAAAATGCAACCATTTTAATTAAATTGTGTCTGTGAAGGGTGGAAACCCAACGCGATAAAACGCCATTTGAACGCTATTCATTAATTGATATTTATAAACAAAACGCCGATCCACCCAATGTCAGCAATTTTTTGGTGTCAACAAAAGCAGTACCACTGACCAAAGCACGATCACTTGAGATTTACCGCAGTATTGCGTCCTTCATCGCCATTAGCATTGACTACCGACGCCAAGTGGATATTAACATTCAAGGTATGACACTGAACGTTACGTCGTTACGTCATTGCCGTTGACATTTTGTTTGCATGTTCAGTTTACTGTCATTTATGAGTATGACGAATGCATTTACAGCAGGAATTGAATAAAAGTTTTTAGTGCATTATAGTTAATTGTAGTGCATTAGTAATAGTATGTTGCTGGAAGCAAGCCGTTGGCTACTACTACTGTGTGAAATGAGGTGCATGGATGGTGGCTAGGTTGCATTGTATAGCGATCATGACGGGGAAAATTATGCGACGTTTAAGTTTAGAACGGGTAACCCGGGTACCCGTTCGAAATTTTCACGGGTACCCGGGCAGCTTTTTTCAACAAAATTGACAGCCCTACAGGTGATATGGGTTATCTATGTCTGTTATCACAGGTGATATGGGTTATCTCTGACTGTTATCACAGGTGATATGGGTTATCTATGTCTGTTATCACAGGTGATGAGGGTTATCTTTGTTTGTTATCACAGGTGATGTGGGTTATCTCTGTCTGTTATCACAGATGATATGAGTTATCTCTGTCTGTTATCAATTACCTAGTTCATGTCAGAAACTATTGGATATGTTAGTGTTGACTGTCGTAAATGTCTAATTGTAAGACTTGTCTGTATTTAACATTTATCTGTCTTTAAGTTTTGTCTGTCTGTTACATTTGTTAATGTTAGTGTCTGTCAGTTTGCAAGATATGTTAGGGTTGTCTGTGCTTAAGTTGGTTTGTGTTGTATGTCTATAAGTTTGTTCTTATTGTTAAGGTTGTTTTATTTCAGAGATTTCCCATTTTTTGTATTCCCTAAATAGTAGAGATGTTTGAATTGTCTGTGAGTAAAAGTAGTCTGCTTTTAAGTATTGTCTGTCTGTCTGTAAGAGTTGATGGATTGTAAGTGTTGTCTCTCAGTTTGTTAGAGTTTCCTGATTCTTAGTGTTGTATTTTAGTTTGATAGTGCTGCTTGATTGTTATGTTGTTTAGCCAGAAAATTTAATAAGACATTTGAAAAAATTCCATACAGCAAATTTAAATGAAAATGAAATCCTTGACACAAGTTTGAACTCACATAAAACACATAAGGGACAATTTACACATTAAAATATGATCTTTTTAATATCTGACGTGCAATGAATCTGTAGTTTCCATGCACGCCGCACTAAAAAGCACCGCTATAAACTTACCAAATATGAGATTTTTATTGAGACAACTTAAGCGACAGTATTAATTTGAAGAACATATTAGTTTCTTTAACTTCGTTTTAATTGCAATCTATAAGTTCTTACGACATAGTATTACTTATTTGTATAGAAGTCACTTTGTATTGCAGGTACATAACTATCCTGTATAGAATTTTTTATTTGAAGGAAAAATATATTTTTAGAAACATACTTTCCTTAAATTAAGACAACTATAAATATAATGCATTTACCATCTTTTATTTCTTTGCCTAATACTAATTGATGTATATGTAACTTCTACTTCTTGCTGATGAGTTTTGTTTATCTAAGTGGCAAGCCACTTGTCTTCGATCCTTTAAATAAGGGAAAACAATTCCAGTGAATTGCTAGCTTTCTTCTACCACCAGTGTAGACGGAGCTCGATTTTAACAATTTCGTGTGGCGAGTTCATTTTGTTCCCTTATGGCTTAGCATAGTGATGGGCTCTGCAGCAATCCATGGGGTGCGATGACTCAGTTATCATACAGTGGGGGGGGAGTGCGGAAAATAACTTTACAGAGGTGGTGATATCATCAAATAAAGAAGAAATCATGTTAGAAAATTGCATTTATGTATTGGCAAAGCTATAAAGCCTTCCAAGCTACAAGAACGTTGACTAAAATTTAAGTTGATAAAAAAGAAAAAAGGATTTATCCTCTTTTCGAACTCTAAAAGATAAAATAAAAAAACAACTGACTTTGACAAAAATCTTTTCAACCGCAACACACAAGACTGCTATGGAATGCTGGTTTCATACGAAATTTCGATAATGATCGTTAAATCGGAAAAAACCGCACACTATTAGTGGAAAACTAATTATACCGGCAGTAAGTGAAGCAATACGCTCTGAGCAACACAAGCCATCATCTGATAATATCAAGAAAATGTGGTTGAGAAAAATAGCACTGCAAAGAAGAATTATTGAAATTGCTAAAGATTTTGTAGGTTCATTGTGCAGCTATTTAATAACATCTCATTTTCTGTATAGTTAGATGAGTAATCTTTGCCAGGAAATTGGACAATACTTTTAGCGTACTTACGGTTAGCAAAGTAAAAAAACAAACAAATTTCCAAAGAATATTTATTTGTCCACTTTATACAAACTGAATACTAAAATGGAATGAATATTTCATTTATTGGATGAGTTATTCTGTTTTAAAATAAAGAAAAGCATTCAAGTAATATCGTATCATTAGTCTCAGATGATGCTCCAGCGATGGTAGGGCGGTACAAGGGTTTTCTTGAATATTTAAAAACAATAAGGTTCCTACTACATTCACAGTACACTGTATCATCCATCGTAAACATCTAGTTGCCACACATTTAAGTGCATACCTACATAAGTCATTAAAATATTTAATTAAAATATATCTACTTAATAAAAAAGCAAATCATTGACTGACATATTTTTTACACAGTTTTGTATTGAAGGGGATAACGAATTTAATCGTGTGCAACATCATACAGACGTTCGTTTGTTGCCAAGAGTGTCTGTTTAGAAATGTTTTATAAACTGTTTAACTCAGTTTGCAATTTCTTGAGGGTTATAAATGATTCTTAAAGATCCAATTAAATGCAATCGAAAACTTGCCTGTCTTACCTGACGGAAAAGTCTCAAAATTTAATTAAATTTATTTTCATCTTCAAGTTGATGAATTGAATTCAAAAGAAAAAAAATATGTCATTTCTGATTTAAAAAAATAAAATAAAAATATATTATCTGATTAATTTCTAGCCAACCATAACATATTGAAACAAACACAAAACGATATCCATGAATATTTAGAACAATGATGGAGAAGGAATTTTTGAAAAATCTCTTTTTGGTTGGACTCCCGTAATTTTAGCAGCAATTTATAGATAGCATTTGTTTTGTTTAGTTTCAGAATTATTCATTTCAAATGACTTATAATGTAATCTAGAGTTACTAGGTTGTGCTGCGGCGCCGTTGGCGCCTGCGGCGAACACTTTTTTTCAAAAGCCCAACTAACTTGTTTGATAAATACATAACATTAAACTTCCTTAAATGTACACAAAATATTTTATAATAGGGGTTGTAGGGTGCCTAAAGGTTCCCCCTTCTTTTGGGTCAAAATCCCAAATATTTTATCCTTGTATGATAAATACGAAATATTCCTGAAATTTACAAACATTATTTATATAGTATTTTTATACAGTACTGATTGCCACACGATTTTTTAACAGCACGTCCCGCCTGTCCTGTCCGTGACGCTGATAATTTTAGAAAGCTGCGCATCAAATTACTGCACCATAAACTAACTCTTTTAGTCAGTCAGCACTGTTTACAACATAAATACTTACGTCATAGGTTCGTGCGTTGTTTGGTTAATATTAATCTGGAAACCAAAATGATTATGGTTTTTAAGTCTATATTTTCCATTTTAAAAAAAAGGCAGAGTTATGTCCCTTAGCGTTAGGCGTGAGTCAGTCATAATTGAGGGTAAATCTATAATAGATAGTGTATGGGGTTTTCCTGCTTTGTGAATGCGAACGTTAGACTGTGGCGCGTTGCGCATTTTATAGACACATTCTTGGTAAGACCCTAGAATGATTTCCTTTGAATAAAAAATGGGAAATTCTTCCGAGTTTTTATTACTTGTTTTCAAGTGCAAGCACAAAATAATCACCACAGACAGTGATGCTAACTCAAATTGCCAATTTTCCCAGGCAGGAGTAAAAAAATTCCCAGATTAGACTAAAAATTACCACATGCATTAAAACCTGAAGGTGAAGCGCGTAAAAACCTAGCCAACATGTCAAAAAAAAACAACAACAAAAAACCCTAGATCCCAAATAACAAATCTAGACACGCTAAAAATAAACAAATATGACGTCACAAAGCCCACACACCCCTACCCCTAGAAAAGTATTTCCTATTTTAAAATGAGCATGTTTCAAATCATTTTATTTTATTGCCATTCAAGTGTGTATTTAATTTGAAAATTTTGACAATCTCAAATATTCCCATTTTTAAGACCAAATCCTAATAAATTCCCAAATTCCCATTTCTATAAACTTGGCTAAAAAATTCCCATGATTTGGGAAATCTCCCAGGAGTTAGCAATACTGGCTTAAGATAAACTCAATTTTTTTTTACTTTGTATCCCTCATTAAAGGGAACGAAGTCAAGTATCATGCCACTTGAATAAATAGCTAACTGCAAGAGGTGTATGCAGTGCTGCCAGTGACAATTTCAGGGAAAACCTAGCCAATACGTCGAAAAAAAACTAGATCCGAAAGAAAAAACCTAGACACACTAAAGATAAACAAATATGACGTCAAAAAGCTTCACACATGCACCCCTCCCCCCTCCCCCCTCCCCCGAAAAAAAAACAACTATAATTTTTTTTAACAAAATATTTCCTATTTGAAAATGAACATGATTCAAATCATTTTATTGTCATTTAAGTGTGTATTAAGTGTGACGCTGCAGTCTAATATCGTATCACATTCGACGCTATTTAAATTGCATTAAATAAATTGTAAGCAATCAACTAATTAAGTGGAGTTTTCATTTAAAGTTGCAGGTTTTTTATGTGACGTCACACGTCTTAATTAAAAAACCCTCTCCATTGTCACATATCTCACAAAAATGTGCCCCTCCCCCCGACGCATGTCGTCATTTATTGACGGCCCCTAAGTTATTAGTATGTTCTACTAAACTATTTTTAAATATACTTACATCTGCATTTATCCCTCACTTATGTCATCGTCCTTATAAATTGCAATCATATCAGCATTCTTGGAATCATTCTTTTCTTATCTATTACAGACGGTCCTTTTATACAGGAGATTATTGAGTCCTAACTTTATCCGTTGTTTAAGTCTCGTCTTACATTTTTATTTGAGTTTTAAATGTTGATTGAGTGTTTGTTTTTCTCGTTTGATCAGGCAACCAATGTCACTTCCGAATTCCAGACGGAATAAACCAGAATTTGTATGTGTTTGTTCTTGCATACGGAATAGGAAAAGTGCATTTATAACTATATCTTTCTGAGGGTTGTATTAGACTATCTTTGATCTACACAATGTATACTTGAGAGAATATTCTCTCAACGCATGCAGAAGAAAATGTTAAGCTGTTAAGTTTATCATGATCTATAATAAAAATGAATATTTTGGCTCATTCTAGCTGTTTTATCTTGTACCAGATTTCTTTAGACGGATGGCCTTAGCAGCAGCGCCACCTTCCGAATTCATGGAATGGTCCCATAGATATCATAATGTAATGTGATAGAGTGGCTAAAAATACCGTTGCCACCTACCGCCTAATTTTATTCTAGAAAAATTGAATTTATTTATCATATTAATTGCAAGTATTTATTAATTTTTCCACTTTAACATCAGTTATTCACTTTTTTATAGAAAAGCCTATATTTAGGATATTTTTTAAAATAAAAAAACTTAGAAGCCTAGACATGGTAAATAATCAATCTAGGTCTTGGATGATAGTATTCATCAGAATACGGACGTCGGGATATATAATTCACACAAAATATAAAAAATATATACTTGTCGGAAATACAATGTTTTATTACACAAATTAATAATATATTTTTTTGATAATGAAGGCATTCATTTACAGCAAATTATTAAAATTCTTTGTAAAAACAAATTTTAAATACTATAATTGTATATAATTAGTAAGATAGCATGGTTTTATTAATTTATCAACAATGTAAATTACAAAACTTTTTGAATATGAATTAATTCCCTTGAAACATTTCATTGTATAACATTATATTTATTTCACACTTAGTTTAAAGTAAAAAAACAATAAATAAGAATAAGTGATCTAATACAAGAAGAACGAAAATGATAGCATGTACGTTATCATTAGATAAAATAAACAATCCATTTCGCTTTTTAAAATGTTTAAGGCTTAGTCTAAAATATTTTTAAAGGACGTCCACAGTTATGGTTTACTTAGCTAATTTTAGAGTAATAATAATCATTATCAATGAATTAATAAGTTTCAAAATAGATGGTTAATATATTATAAAGTACTATAGCGTACCTAATTTCTCCCCTTTATAAGTAGTGTATGTTTACAATTATGTAATATTAGCTCTAATGATAATGATAACCATAACTTGTAATAGTAATAGTAATATAGCTATTATAAGTTAAGAAAAAGGAAATGTTTACGTCTAACAAGCACGTACAGCATGGAGCATTTGTTTAATTGTGATTATTTGTGTGTTGGACCTATTATCATATTATGATTATTTGTGTGTTGGATCTATTATCATATTATGATTATTTGTGTGTTGGATCTATTATCATATTATGATTATTTGTGTGTTGGATCTATTATCATATTATGATTATTTGTGTGTTGGATCTATTATCATATTGTGATTATTTGTGTGTTGGATCTATTATCATATTATGATTATTTGTGTGTTGGACCTATTATCTTATTGTGATTATTTATGTGTTGGACCTATTATCATATTGTTATTTTTTACATCTGTATTTTATTTATGAATTCCTGCTTGCGACGAGCTACTTTGTTATATCTCAAAATATCGGATTGGTTTTGTTTTAGCTGTTTCGGTTTTTTCTGGCGACGCAAATAAAAGCCGATGAAGATGACAATAGAACATCCCGGCAGTATAAAGGTAAGCGACCAATTCTCTACCCGCAATAATCTATTGTGAGGGAATACCAGGCGTAACGGACTTGACATCTCACCTCGTGTGTATTCTTGAAAGATCTTTGTAGCAGCGGAAATCTTCCTTTAAAGAGCATTTCACGTGTTGGGGTTAGGAGAAAATAGAGACAAAGAGATGTCCTTTCTCTCAACACAATTTGACACCAGCTTTAAACATTGTTGAGCTGTTTGTAACAAAGATAATGTCATATCAATTCAAATCTCTCCAAAGTCTAATATAAGATATATTTGTATCACCTCAAACAACGTTCAATGACTTTGTCCATGTGTAAAGCATACCTCTGTGTGTATATTTATCATAAATAGAGAGATTAACTCTATGTTTATTTATTGGTCATTCGTACGTGAGATTATATTGCCCTATTTCCAAGAATTATTATCTAATTATATGCTTCACTAACAATTATCTGCTCGCAATACCTTCTAAAGGATTTCTTTATTTAATGTTTTACTTGCTGAATAAAATGAAAGTTTAAAAGTAATACAAGCATTTTATCAATTACTCCTTACATGACCAGATGGTCAGACAATGTTCCCTCTAAGGTCCGTTGGTCCGTGTGCAAAGTTGCTCGGCACCAATTATTTGTGCAATATTTTACAAAATTCGCTGCGCGGTAATTCAAAACTGCTGCGCGGCATCATACAGATGTCTGCGCGGCCGCGCAGCCACGCAGCTTAAAGGGAACATTGTGGTCAGTACCAATGTTCCCGGGCAGAACGCACGCAGCAATTTAGAATACAACAAAACATTTTTTTAAAGATGTAATTACAGTATATTTCATCACAATCTTCGATATAGTTTCCTGCTTTTATTGAGCTTCGTTTCTCATAAGTCAAATGTTAGAGTGGCGTAGCATCACTGAAAACAACACATTCATCCCAGGGTTTTAAAACATCAGTGAGAACAACACATTCATCCCATTGTTTTAACACATCAGTGAGAACAACACATTCATCCCATGGTTTTAACACATCAGTGAGAACAACACATTCATCCCATGGTTTTAAGACATCAGTGAGAACAACACATTCATCCCATGGTTTTAACCCATCAGTGAGAACAACACATTCATCTAGGGAACAGCAGGATGGGGTTTTTTACTATTTGCCGGATCCGGATAGTTTGGCCCTAATATTTGACGAATCCGGATTCCGGATCCGGATATCTCCAAATTTAAGTGTAAGAGCTAAAAGAGTGTACTTTACTACTTTATATCTAGTATTTAATGATATTTATTAAAATATTTATTATCCAACAAATGGATAGTAGCTGCTATTTAAAATGATGGTTTGTGTAACTGTCAACGTCAACGATAAACATTTTACAATGAATTGAATGAATAAACTTGAACGATGTTCAACGAACTGTGTAGTGAGTACCAAGCGAACAGTGTTGTACTGAGTGTGTAGTGTGGTGTACAAGAAGTCGTGACCTAGAGCCATAATAAAAACCTTTTTTTTATTCAGAGGATTCATGTTTAATATTTTGTTAGTTAACATAGTTTGTTATGTTACGTAGTAGAGTAATATCTATACTTGTAAATTTTTAACTTAATATTTTCCTCTCGTACTGAAATTGATTGTTTCACTAAATTTTGCATCGATTTGAATGATTTCATAATAAACGCTAGTTAATTTGTTTATTTTGTACTATATTAATAATTTAATGTATAACTTAATTTTTTACTTAACTTATTTTGTATAATTATAATATTCACAATAGACTAGTTACTAGAGTTTTAAAATTATATGGCTCAATAAGATATAACACTTGAGACAAGCAACATTTGTATTTCTAAGTTCGCAAATCAAATCACAATTGCAACTGTCATTAAAAGTTCAAATGAGAATATAAAATTAGAACAATGATATAACTTACATCATATAAGTAAAATTTTAAAATGTAAATACTGAATTGAAAGTATTGAATAATTTATTACTGTAAGCGTCCTAGTCAATGACAAAGAAGTTAAAAACAAAAGCCAACACTTAGCCTGACCAAGTTTCCAAGGCTCCTGTTCAACTATAAAGTTTATAGTATAAACTAATAATTACAAATTAAACTCAAAATTATTTTTTAACATAAAAATATTATTTTTAAAACATAAAACTAATCTATCAGCTATAAAAATGAACATAATTTAAAGACATGAGTAAATAAAATAGTTACTAATTAGTAGTTACTAGTTACTAGTTAGTTGTAACATAGTACTCACCAGTACTTGTTACCTTTAAGTTTGAAGTTTGTTTCTTCAATTTTTAAGTTTCGAAAAATAAAGTGCTTGTCATACCCAAATTCTTTTTTAAGAACAATAACATCAGAAATTTGTTCGGCGACAAGCGAGAACGCTTATCATTATGTATCTTCCCCACTGTGCTGAATGCTCTCTCACTATCCATTCTTGTTAAATGTACTGATTTCTGTTTTTTTTTACTTTTTATGTATTTGTTTATAAACGTCTTCGTAATTAATTTAATTTGAATTCATAAGTTCTTTACTTCATTAATATCCTGATACTATCCGGATCTGCCATAAGTATTTGCCGAATCCGAATAGTGGCAAAAATCGCGATATTTGGTCCGGATATCCGGCATTCCGAATATTTGGCTGTTCCCTACATTCATCCCATGGTTTTAACACATCATTGAGATAACATTAATCTCATGGTTTTAAAACATCAGTGAGAACCAGAGGCGTCAATAGGGTTGGTGTCACCCGGGGCGGTAGCTCATGGTGTCACCCCTTCACGACTGAAGGGGCCGTCCATAAATGACGTCACGCGAGGATGCCGATTTTTACCCCACCCTCCCCCAGCATCATACTTATACCCCACCCCTTTTCACGATATGACGTAACAAAGCTTTGACCACCCCCTCCCCCAAGCCGTATTTTCTAAATAAAAATTAGCATATTGCAAATTATTTTTTGTCATTTAAATATGTATTTAGGGTAGGTCTGCGCTCTGATATCGTAACACGCGTGAAGCCATCGAAAACGTCATTAAATAAACGGTAAACAATCAAATATTTAAGTGGAACTTTTATTTAAAGTTGCGCGTTTTTTTATGTCACGTCACATTATTTAATCCCACCCCCTCGTCACACATCGTCACCGATGCGTGACCCCCACATCCAATTACGGATTAAAAGGGGGGTGCTGAACGGGCTAAAGCCAAGGGCCCCAATAATTTAAGGTACTCCAAACTTATTATAGTGTATAATAAAGATGCAGGAAAATGTTTGTATGAATCCCTGAAAATGACTTGGACATTCATACAGCAATGCTGCAAATATGAGTAGGAAGTATAACGGAATTAAGGCTATTCCTCGTGAGAAGTGCAGTGTTGCTCATTATGTGCCGTGCACAGCTCATTCTATTAATTTGGTTGGGAAAAGTGAAGCAGGTTGTCCTGATGAAGTCAGATTTTTTGTCTTCTGCAAAATCTTTATACCCGGCTTGTTGCATCTACTCATCGTTGACAGGTATTTTTAAAACACATGAATTTGTTACATGTTAACAAAGCCTTGTCTGACACAAGATGGTTAGCCTGACATGATGCTGTAAGGTTTGTTAATAACGTATACCATTAGAATATCGAAGCACTGGAAGAATTAGCAACAAACGAAAATCAGCCACGAGACTGTCTACTTGAAGCAGAAGGATTTCTAAAGAAATCGTTGTTCAAACTGGACGTTTCTATTTTACTTGAATGTCGGGAAACAATTTTAGAAAGGAAGTCTCTCATTGAGTTTGTTAAAAGACAGCATTCTTAATTTGATTCCTATGAAGACAAAGGAAAGGAAAAGTCTGTGGTAAAAAAGAGTATGAACAATCTTCAATGCTATCAACAAAAGAAGAAAATAAAGGCGTCAGTTTGATAAAGGGACATCACCAAAACAGTATTCTCCCCGAGACAAAAGTTTCAAGGTTAAGGTATTAATGGTAACCATTGACAATTTTTCTTGAACCCTAAAACATCGGTTAGGCCCATATAAAGACATCCATTAGAAATTTGGCTTTCTTACAAACCTATCTGAGCTCAGCAATTTCGCCATCCGATGGGCAGCAGCCAAGATAATGGAAGAATATTCAAGTGATTTCGAAGACTGCTTACTTTCAGAATTAGTCCAATTTTCAAAACTCTTTAAAAAAGTTATTGTCCAGGCTCAGGGTAAGGAAAAGGAAGTACCCCAATGCCAAACTCAAAACACGTGCACAGAACTAAACATTTTGCTGCTTTTGAATGAGCTAAATTTCACACAGCTCTTTACAAATGTACACATCGCACTTCGCATCTATCTCTCAATGATGACATCAAACTGCAACTGAGAGCCATCCTTTTCAAAGTTTAAAAGAATATAAAATGAGTTAGAATTTGCGTGGGACAAAAAAGACTAAATATGCTCTCTCTAATGAGCATTGAAAAGGATCTTACTTGTAAGCTTTATTAGCTTTACTGACCTGATTGATAACTTCACCATGAGAAAAATTCGAAACGAAAATTAAATAATAATAATACATATTTTTTAATATTTATTTTATTTCAACTAGAGAAAACAATTCGTTACCCCATGAAAGCAAAATTTAAAAAAAATAATAATTTAAAAATACGGAATAACGTGTAATATTATTCTTTATGGGGGAGCGTTCGTAACCACGAAACAGCGTAAGTCGGGAGGGCACCGTCGTAACCGGGGGACTACCTGTATATAAACATGCATATCACGCCTTTAATAAATATATATATAACAAAATATTAACTCAAAGACATTGAATTCATAATTTTCGTCTAGAAAAATCATCAACAAAGAAAACCCAACTTAGGTGGGGGGGGGGATAAAAATCTTATCCCCCTACACCCCACTGTGGTGGGGGAAGTCGTGAGGTGGGATTCGTCCATGATGTCAGTGTGACAAACCCCAAATAGCATTATATCTTTTAAAACATAAGACACTGCCTCTTTCATGTCCAGCCTTTTTTAAAGATCTCTCAGCTGTGACGTTTCTTTTCTTTTTTTCCTAAATTGTTTTAATGTTGTTTGTGTGTTGGGACTGTTTTATTATTGCAAGTTAACTGATTTTCTTTTAAATAAAAAGTTTTCGCGTTTAACATATTTCTTTGTATTTCTTAATTTTTTCTAGATGAAATAAATGTGTCTTAATTTTTTTTCTGACATAAAATCGTACACAGTAAAATTTTAGGTTCGGGTCTCAACCCCCTTATGGGTGTCAACCGGGGCGGCCCGCCCCCCTCACCCCCCTAGTGAGGCAACTGGTGAGAACAACATATTCATCCCATGGTTTTAACACATCAGTGAGAGCAACACATTCATCCCATGGTTTTAACACATCAGTCAGAACAACGCATTCATCCCATGGTTGTAACACATCAGTGACAACAACACATTCATCCCATGGTTTTAACACATCAGTGAGAACAACACATTCATCCCATGGTTTTAACACATCAGTGAGAACAACACATTCATCCCATGATTTTAACACATAAGTGAGAACAACACATTCAAACAAACGGGTGTGAGCTTCAAACTTTCTGAAATAAGTTTATTCTCTAATTTAATTTATTGCTAGTGCATCTAATCGCGTCCAATGTTCCCTTAGTACTTATAAACCTGTTTACGACTAATTTTTTTTCGATTGATTTCTGTACATAGCACAGTTTGTTTGTTTTGTGTTTTTTAATGTTATAAACTGAAAATATATTTTGTATCTTCCATTTCGAAGGCGTTTAGTAGACACGTGCGTTGTTTAGTATAGCGTCCTTTCAAGCTGACGTATAACAATTTTATGTAACATATTAAGTATCCAATCTTGCAGACAACAAAGCAAGTTTATTATACAATATATATATATCAACAATAAATTAGTGATTTGTAAGTATTATTGCATTAACATGTTCAATGAGTTTGTTGAAATTGGACTTAGGCTTTATCTGTGGTAGGATTCTCCTAACTATTCATTGACATTGTATCCCTTTTTATAGGGATCGAGAACAAGTGAAATAGCACTTGAATAAAATAGATTGGTTTCCTATTAGGAACAACGCAACAGAGGATTGGATGTTACGTAAACAGTCAGATAAGCATATTTGTTAAAGTACATAAAAAATGTGTACAGATCTTTTAAATTATTTATATATTACAATTTTAAAATTTAATTTGTCTTTCGAATGTTGTGTTTCTATACATTTTTTACGTTAGATCCATATAAAAAACTAAGCAGCACAAGTTTTTAATTTTTTAAGGCATAAAATTGTAAATTTGAAATAAATCAACATTTTTTGAAGAAACAAAATTCTAATCAATTAAGCATTCAAAGTTTAGTAAAAAAAAACATTTGAATTTCATCGTAAATACATTAGCGGTGTTTTGTGATGCATCGCTAGCGTGAAAAAACAATTCCCATTGCCATTTTTAACAACATAGAATAATGCTACGTTGCTCTTAAGTTTCTAAATATTATATCTAAAAATAACACCAGAACACATACCACACATACATAACTTAAACTACAGAAACTAAGATAGCATATGTTAACGACTAATAACTGTTAAGTAATGATTTATAACAATATAGAAAGGTTAATAGAAAAATTAATGAAAATGGAATCTTGTTACATTTTAAAAAAAATATATAACTATTTTATAAATGACGTCATTACTTTTGTTGTTTTCAGATATTTCTTTTAATAACTATAATTATTGGCAGTTATATATTATTATAAAAATATATAATTACTAGTGTATCACCCGTCAAAAATGACGGAATTTTTCAAAATAAATACACACCAGATTAAAAAATAACGTAATACAGAACTTTCATTTATTTTATTTGTTTTTATTTGATTCATTTATTATCATATTAAATAATTTTATGCGGAACGTTCGAAAAGTGTTATTTTAGGTGCTGAAATTTGGTTCGCTGCTTTCTAAAATTAGTAGCACTATAAAACAAAATCGATCGCAGAGCCACCTAACAGCATTACATCCATTCGCAGCGCCACTAACAGCATTTGATCCATTCAGACAACGGGAATTATGTATAATGATTAAAGCCTAAAAATATTTAGAGTGCTGTTATTGTAAATCTTTTAAGCCCAGTAAATATATAATAAAGGCATACAAATAATCATAGTCTTAGCTTTAGTATTGAACTTACAATTTCTTAAAAAATACATTAACATCGGCGCTGTATCGTGCGGCGCTGACAAGAAATATTATTTTAATGTTAAGACAATATTAATAGGTTATTATTTTAAGAATAAAGAAAGGAATCCATAATGTATTTATTGATTTTCTTTTATTGGTCACATCAATTGTTAATTAATCTTAACTACTGCTGCTATTAGCTGGTAACTGAGGAGCGTGTTTGTTAGTGAATGTTTGAGTTACTTAGTAGGTTTAGAAAGAGTTTCATATTTTTAACGTCATATTTCCTTCTCATAAGGGAGCTAAACTCTCCCCGTGTCAATGATGGATGTCTACTGGACGGCCATGATCCTAAACTCTCCCTTGTCAGTGACGGATGTCTACTGGACGGCCACGATCCTAAACTCTCCCGTGTCAGTAGACGGATGTCTACTGGACGGCCACGATCCTAAACTCTCCCGTGTCAGTGACGGATGTCTACTGGACGGCTAAGATCCTAACAAGAATTCAGTGCAATGTGGCTGATTCTCGCTGACCTTATAGGTGACTCAGGCTTACTTGATGAGGTGAAGGTCAAGTAGGTCCTGACTCCATTTATATAGGGATTGGGGTAATCAGGTAAGTAAATTCTGGGGGAGGGGGTGGTAATGAAATGTACGCCCAATCAGGGCCGTCGACAGTACGGGGGGGGGGATCAGAGTGATGGTGTGGTCAAATGGTCACGTAGTGGACTGTGACTGTATAATGGCTGATGCATGGTGTAGCAATAATGTATGTGTGCTGTAGATGATCTAGACTTCGGGATATGCCGAGTAATAGTGACCCTTGAAAAGCATGTGATTTTATCATCTTTTCCTTGATTCGATCTGGCCAAACAAATAATTTCATTAAATCTGCCAACCGCGAGTATATATTTCTACTACTGAGATGTGTGGTGTAACTTGGAGACGTTTTACTCACAATTCATCTTATCTTATCTTATCTTATCTGTTACATACGCTCCTTCTATACAGAAGATTTGTGCTTCCTACGCTTAACTATGGTTTGTGTCTAATCCTGCATTCTTATTAGAGTTTTAAATGTTGATAAAGGGTGTTTCCTGGTTTCTTAAGACAACCCATACCACGTCTAAATTCCTGAATGGAAGAACGATAATTTGTATGTTTGTTCTTACATACGGAATAAGAAAGGTGTTTTTATCCTTATGTCTATTTAAGGTAGGGGTCTACCGATATGCCTTTTTGCCGATATTGCCGATACCGATATTAACGATATTTTTTTTGCCGATATGAGTGCCGATATGAGTATTTGTTAGGACAAAAACCAGCGGTCATATTTGATGACGTCATTCTTAAATTTATCACTCGTAATTATTTATCTTTAATATTAGGGGACTACCGATACGCATTTTTGCCGATATTACCGATATTTTTTTCCGATATGAGTGCCGATAGGGTATTTGTTAGGACAAAAACCAGCGGTCTTATTTGATGACATCGATCATTCTTAAATTCATCACTCCTAATTATTTATATTTTATATTAGGGGTCTACCGATAAGTATTTTTGCCGATATTACCGATATTTTCTTCCGATATGAGTGCCGATATGAGTATTTGTTAGGACAAAAATAACAGTGGTCATATTTGATGACGCCATTCTTAAATTTATCACTCGTAATTATTTATATTTTATAATTAAGGGGTCTACCGATATCCAGTTTTGCCGATAATACCGATTTTTTTTTCCCGAAACGAAGTTTCCGATGTGTTTACAAGTTCCAGATCATGACCTACAAAGGACTCATAACAAAACGAACCGTCCTTTATAAAAATGGACAAGCAAAATTACGAAGTTCTTTTGAAACTTCAACCTTGACTCATAATTATTAATTCTAACCAATAGTTTAATGGCTTTTGCACACGGCCACCTTTTATGAATGAAACAATGAGGTCTAATAGTAATAGAGTGAAAATGAGGTTGAAGGTTGAATGGTTGCCAATGACAACAAGTCTTCACACGGTACATTTTGTTATTCCATACCAAACGAAATGTTTTAGACATCTGCGATTCTGCGTGCATCTTTGCTATTAGAGCAATTACGTGAACATAATGTTATACATTTATTAGAGATATTACGGTATACTTGGCATCGGCACTATTTACACAGTATTTCTGAGTATACGAAAATCGGCCGATACCTAAACAATATCAAAGCACATGGCAAACTGTATCGTGGTTGCACATTTTAATACTAGGACTCTTTTGACTATTTCAATACCGGTATATATTAATTTGTCGAGATATTCTAAATCTAAATTATAGGGTTTTTTTTGTTTCCGTTTTTTTTTGGGGTCAAAATGTCACTTTTTATGAAATATCGGTGACGTCAATATCGGGACCTTTACATGCTACCGATACCGATATTGCCGATATCCAGATATCGGTGCCGATATATCGGCCAGCCGATATATCGGTAGACCCCTAATTTAAGGGTTGTATTAATTTATCTCCATAAACAGATGTCTCTCTGTTTCTATTATTGAATATTTACAGAGAGGGCATCTTGGTCTCTGGAGTGTCTGTTGTTCGAGTATTTCTGAGGTTGGCGTCATGTTGTAGATTAAGCGAAAAGTTATTTCTCTAGCCCTTGGTTCTATTTCTTTAATGTGTAAGTTTTTGAAGGTGTCTTTTATTTCGGTTGTATTGAAATGTCGCATCCACTTGATTCGCTCAAGATGAGGGGTTTCTTTCGTTCTCTCAAGTGGTTGTAAATTTCTTTGTTTGTTTTATTGACTAACGTCTCATTATTTTTTATCGCGCGTAAGCATGCTTGGTAAAAAGAGGGGAGCTTCGTCCCCAGGTAGTGTGGTGTGTTATTGTTTATAGGAGTCAGACGTGTCAGTCTGAACCCTATGTAATAGTGTGTTAGGGAGTATTCCTTGTGATCATTAATGGCCTGTCCTAAAAATTTAATTCTCATAGCTTCTATTTTTCTCTATATATCTTGTAAATTTATTTCTCCTTCTAATTTAGTCTGCACGAAAGTAGATTTCGTTATATTCCATTTAGTGTTCTTAAAATTAAATCTCCTAATCATTTGGTTAATTGTGTTTAGAGTATGTTAAAATATTCCCTACGTAAATTAATGTTGGTATTATTAAAGTATTTTTTAGTGTTCTTCTCCCGAATATTGTTTTGGTTGCGTATTTATATCGTGTGATTATATTATTGACGGAATTTACATGTGAATCCCATGTTCCTTTGTGTGTTTCCCACGGGTTGTTTGTAAATGTTATTACGTATATTAATAATTCTTTCTTTCCTTCCAAGTTAAGGGGATAGTCGTCCTTATTAGTTATTTTCCCTATGCCCATAATTTCCGACTTTTTAATGTTTATTTTTGATCCACTGGCTGATCCAAATTCCTCGAAAGTTTCCATAATTCTTTTGATAGAGTTGTTGTTTTGGGGAACGAATATAGTGTCGTCGGCGTATGCTAGTAATATTCTCTCTCCTCTATTTGGTAGGTGGATTCCTCTTATGGTATTATCTAACCTAATGTTCTCTAACACTGGCTCTATCACCAGGATATATAAGTAGGGTGAAAGAGGGCACCCCTGCCTAACTGATCTTTGTATCTCTATTCCTTCTGATAGTGTATTGTTGATGAGTAGTTTACTAATGGGCTTATTATAATTTATTTTATACTATACATACGAATACATTGGAACGACACAGGCACGATATAAAGTGGCGTACCACTTGTAAGAAACAGTATGTGAGATCGGTATTGCACTAAATGAAAGTACATAAAAGTTAAATATCTATGATTGTCATAAACTTATACTTCTTTTAGAAACAAATAATAATAATGATAGTTATAATAACAAAATTGAAACGGTAATTTTAACTAAACACTTAGATACTGAAATTAAATATAAATTTTGTTTAAACTTGAGAAGAAAACCACATATTATCTCCCTTGATACTTTTGAATCCCAACCCTAGCTGTCATGATAACAGAGCTTTACAGAAGTAACGCACCGAAGCCTAAACAAGTGCCTAAAAGTGCCTACGCTAATGTTTAATATGTAAATAGTCTTAATTAGATTAAAGATTAAATTAAAGGAAATAGAAAAAAAACATAATAAAACAGCAGCTGTTTGTTTATTTATTGTTTATCGCCAAACTGAGTAATGGTACGTGACGACACTAGTTCTGTCAAAATCAATTATTGTTTTGTTCGTTATTGATGTATGAAATAATACGTTTCATTTCTATCTTAGTTACCTTTATATGTCCAATCACGCTCCTCCAAGCTACTCATTGCTTCAGACTGGTATGTCCTGTTACTAAAATACGCACTTAATAAAACCGGTGAACGGCCTGGACCTTCCCGTTTTGTGTTTTGATATCAACACTAGGTACGTTATTGATAGTTTAAACGGGGGAACTTTTTTATTTTTAAGTCTAAGCTTTGGCCTGTGTTGTCTGTTCTGAGACGGCTACTCCAATAGTAATCATATTCAAGGGCTTTTTCTACCGATACTTATAATATATATTTAAAGTCAATTAAAAATGTAATAATTTAACAAAGCTTGGCTGCTTGTATTAATCAAATTTATATTGCTACTACTTCCATTATATTTGCATGCCATACTCATGATACATTTAAAATATATTAATATAATGATTTGGTACGTTTGCTCTATAAGTATTAAATCAAATTTACTATTTTATTTTATACTTACTTTTTCTTCTTCTTACCTGTATTTTATTAAGTAAAAACAATAAAAGGAGAAAACAAAACACAATTTTTCTAAATTAATACCAAAACGACAAAAGAAACTATCCTTATTGTTGCATTTTTATATTTCTTTAATATGTAAGTCATTCTTTTTATGAATAAAGCCGTTATTCGAGCTGTCTGCCGACCAGACAGGAGTGGGTTAATTAATATCACTAGACACAACAATTGTATCTTAAAACGTAAATCTACTAGACTACCAAACCATAAACCTCAGTTGTCTTAAATAGATTCCTTAAATTAATTTTGTTTATAGCTGAGGACTAAATTAATTATTTTGTTAATGAACGAAGACATACATTTTTGAAGCTGAAGCAAAAGATGTATTTGAAAATAATACTTCAAGGAATATATTCGTTTTGTAAATTCCTTTAAATAATTATTGATGTTTGCATTATTTTAACTTTCCTTTGATGATGTCATAGCCCGTTATTGTGACTAAAGGTTTTAAGCGATACAAGTCTACTTTATAAATTTATCAAGTTTGTATTCTGATTGACATCCTTCCGTCTCGCAAGACGATGGTCCATGAGCACCATCGTCTTGCGAGAGTTGAGTTGGGTTGCATTTCCTCGTTTGGCTGTGCAGTGTCCTTGAGTGACAGTCTTTACCACAGCTTTTACACACGAGTTCTGTGCTTTCAAATTGTTTGGTCTTTCTCCTAGCTCTTCTGTCTGTAGCCTCTTCCATTCTTCGCTCCTCTGCTACTAAGACGCACTCTTTGACAACTGTGCGCCACGTAGATCGGTCTTCTGTGTTACACTCCCAGTCGCTATGCGTATTCTGGCTGCTTTCATGTCCCTTTGGCAGACATCAAGTTTGTATTACAAACATTATATCATTGTGGTATATGCAGTCTACTTTAGATTGTGTACATTACTTAAATCTGAATATTTTTGCCCGTTAGTGTTTATAGAATCGTCGGACATTGACAATGAAATCAGCAGCAATTGATAAATAAAAACTTTGCTATATTACATGAATATTTTTAAATTTTAAAAAAAAACATAAATTTATTTTTAACAATATAAATGTATTAATGGAAATTATTTTTTAAAAGTCAAGTACAAGGAAAAACTTTATTAAATTAAAGAGCTTTATTTGTCATATCGACATGAACTAACATTGTATTTCCAGTCTTCGCGCACTAAAAAGCACCGGTACTGATCTATTAATACGACATTGTGTGTAAAACAAATTAAACAAATTAGTCCGCAAAATTAATGAGACGATCAAAACATTTTTCCTTAACTTTAATTAAATGTTTCTATTTAGACTATGAGAAACAGTATTCCTGATTTCTATTACGTGAATGTTATGTTATATGTAACAAGAAACTATACATACAGAAATATTTAATTTGACGAAAAAATGTATTTTAAAAATCATTTTTACTTAAAATTATGGAATCTATTAATTTAATTTCATCACTTTGACATATTCGATGTCTATGTGTTTTATTCCAAAATGACTGACTTGTAATTGTAATGTCTTGCTGTATGTCTTGGTGGCTTGCAAATTAAACTCGTTGCCTTTTATGAGTGATACTGTCCCAATGAATTGCCAGTTTTCTCTTAACCCTGGTATACACAGTGATGGAGTTATTTATCTATAAGCTAAACAAGTAATTACTGAGGGCCCCCATTATTTGGGAGCCCCAGCAGATTGTTTGAGCAAGCAATTGTAATAAACACGTACATGTTTTGTGATTGGTGAAACATCTATTTAGTTCAAAGTCATGAAAGCTCTATAGAACATTGAACAGTTTCGGTAACATATCTTACAAAGAAAAGTGGCTCTACAATTGACTTGTAAATAGACTTATCAGAACAGATATTTAATAACGGCAGTACGGAAAATATGTTCTTGAACGAGTTGTGTCAGACATAATCACTAAAAACCTGCAATAAAATATCTTTTAACTATATAAATGGAAAAATAGACAAAAATTATGGAGAAAACACATTATACATGTAATTACAAATTAATTTAATATTTTTAGACGTGCATTGACATTGTGTTTCCCGTAAATGACGCACTTCAAAGCACCGGTGCTTTATCATGAGTTTGTGTTAACAAAATTGCAAAAAGAAATAAAATGGAAAATAGTAATTTATTTATTTTCTTACAATTAATCAAAATCTACTTTTTGCATACAAGTTAAATAAGAGAAATAGCATTTATATTTTGTGATTTGTAAATGATTCATTGAATGTAAATTGAAAATTCGCATTGTGATATAAAGTTTTTAAAAAAAAGATTAATCTTAAAATCGTATTTATTTTTAAAACATTAAAACAATAAAATTTATTTAATGACTAAAATATATCTGTCTGTTTTAATGATAGCAGATGATAGCAACGACGACATCTTATTCGTTTACTCTGACTGAAAGCGTTCTATTATATCCAAGTGTCATGCCACTTGACTTCGATACCACCAATTAGGGATACATGGATACAGGAATTGAAGCCATTCCCTTTTTTAAATCCTTTATATTAACTGTGGTGTCTGGTTGAACCCTTGATTGCTTGTCGGTCATTTATTTCCCACATTATTTATAAGTTTTGGCGATATTATTAACGCCTGCACCTACCAATAAAAAGAAACCTAAAATGGGTCTCAATGGTGCCCCTCTATATACTTATGAATGTGACCCTCTTTAACTTGAACTATCCCTTAACCCATCATTGGGTCTTTGGGGCACCATCGTAAACTGCACACTATATCACGCCATTGTACCGATACTGTGCTGCCTTTTGAGAGTCGCTGAATGACGGTCCACTCTTTGATATCGTCTTCCCATCTCTTCCTTTGTCTGCCTCTTTTTCTTCCTCCCTGGACCGTGCCTTGCATTATAGTCTTTGCGAGACCTCCATATCTTGTCACGTGTCCGTACCATCGTAGTTTCCTCTTCTTAATTGAGTTGAGAAGGTCCTCGTAGGGGCCATTGACAGCACTTATTGTGTTGCGGACCGCATCGTTTGTGATGTGCAATATGTAGGAGATGTTCAATATCTTTCTGAAACATCTCATCTCTAGCGCATTGATTCTTCTTTGGAGGTCTGCAGTGAGCGTCCAAGCCTCACAACCATACAAGAAGATCGACATCGCCAGAGAGCGCATTAGCCGGATCTTTGATCTCAGGGAGAGTTTCTTGCTTTGCCAGATGTGTTTTCGTCAGATATTATGGCCCCTAGATATTTAAAGGTGGAGACCTCTTCGAGTTTTTGCCAGTTTATCAGAATTTTAGTTGTGAATTTTCTATTTGCCTTGACCTTGGTCTTTTTTTTATTGATTTCCATGCCATACGGCTTTGCTGTTTTCTCTAGTTTTGCAAGAAATTATTTTAGTTTGTCCTTACTGCCAGTTCACATTGTTATAGGTAATAATATGCAAAGTGTAACTGCTATTTATTCATTAAACGCGTTAATTAGCAAGGACAAAAATGAAACCAGATCATTAAGAAGTAGGCAGCTTCACTTTAGGTCACTAAAGATAATTTAAAATATAATTTCAATAAAAAAATAATGAAAATAATAAATTTACCTGAGTTCAGTACATACGGAATTATAACACTATGACAATGATGTAGATAATTTTTTTGTAATATACAAAACCGAGCAAAGCAGTTTCAGTTAATTGGTTAAAACAAAATGTGTCAAGAAATGGTGCGGCAAACACCTTTATTTGTACATTGAAAGAGATTAGTGGTCCGAACAATGGAATTCATATTCGTTAGGTAGGAGATTATTGTATTTATATTTGTTAGGTAGGAGATTATTGTATTTAAATTTGCGCATCATTTTTGTTTAATTTGCTGCATATAAGACATAAAGAAATTTGCCATTTCCTTTGATGCATGTGGTAAATGTCATAATATTTACATATTAATGTAAAGACGGATCTAATATCAATAAACTTCTTCGCTACTTAAATCTATTTAAAATCTTAAGTGTACATGTAAAACATTTTAAAATTGTACACCATATTTTAGCTTCAATAGTACGTGCGATTGTTTAGGAGCGATTA